>JAECUM010003912.1:0-161693 GCA_016617855.1 Megalonaias nervosa | reverse complement strand
TTCACTGCTGCAGCACCAGCTCTTAGATTCATTGCCTTATTCCAAGTCACATGGTTCCAAAGATCTTGGCCTGATAATTTTCTAATAATGGGCACAGACTGTAGTCTATGACTCTGATGAAATTATACCCCACAGTAGTTGCTGCATATCTATGGTGACATATGTGAGAGGAAGTGGATTTAGTTCCTTTGTGACAATATCGGTACAGTTAAGATAATTATGAAATGCTTAATCAAGTCTCCAGTGACAATGAAATTCCTTTGGCATTTAACGTGGATCTCAGCTCATTGTTGTTGTGAAAGTGTAGCCAAATATATTCCAGGGAAAGATCACCTCATTGCAGATGCTCTTGCTCATTGTCAGATGGAAAAATTCTGACACCTGACTTCAACGGCAGAGAAAACTCCCCATCCATCCCCAGCCAAAGAGGAGCCAGTAAAATTATGGACCAGTTATTGCATGGTGCACACAGCCAACATACTCAATCTGTCTATTTGGCAGGTTGGAAAGCATTCAAAAACATTACTTGATCATGTTGAGCCTTAGGGATCACATTGTAGTCAGCCTGTTGTCCCCATTTATGAATATGCCCTTGTTGATTTTTTGACCTATTGCTTCAAGATTATTCATATTCGATATTCAACTATGAAGCTGTATTTGTGTGGTGTCATGCATTTCTACATCAGGCTGGGCTTATATCATTACTTTGATGGTCACTTGTATTCATGCTGTCCAAGACTGGAACTGGTATTGAGAGATGTAAAGAAATCTCAGACCGACATTCTTAACACAAGGCTATCCATTACGTTCTTTATACTGTTGTACATGTGTACTTTGTTTTAGAATGGTTTCATGTTTGTCTTGGAATATGTTATGATGCGTACAGCTTTGTTTGGGCTTTCTTACACATTGCTGAATTTACTGTTATGTAAACTACTCATGTGGAGTACTTACATATTCATGACTACAGAATTGCTGGAGATAATTCCAGTGGGATTTCACTTCTGGTGGCATACATGGATAACTATATTTGCCCCTATAAACAATTATTTAACAGTCCTCTACAGGGAGGGCTGTTTTAAACTTACAGATCTGCTATTTGCATCAGATGGTACAAATCCACTTTGTAAATTTCTAGCGAACTCACATCTGCTCCTGCTCACAAATTCAACACGTGTATCAGACTTTGTGTAGATCCATCTGTTCTAGACATAATATTGGGATATGTGTTGCTTCATCTACATGCATCACATATACTTTTCATTACGTGTTTGTGCATTAATTTGGCATTAGTGTCTACAGTTGTGTCAGAGTTCAGTTTATACTTTGTGACATTTGTGAGCAATTATTTTCATATCATGGCTTTTTCACTGCTATATAATGATAATGAGTGATCTGAGACTTATTTACACCCACAAACATATTGGGCACAGGCCCTGAACAGTTAGGAGTCTTGTTTATGCACACAAACTTATTGGGCAAAGGCTCTGAACAGTTGGAAGTCTTGTTTACACACACAAACGTTTTGGGCACAGGCACTGAACAGTTCCGAGTCTTGTTTACATGCACAAATGTTTTTGGCACAGTCCCTAAACAGTGAATGCACAGTGATCTGAATGTGGATGTTTTATTTTCTTTTTTCATTATTATTATTGTTCTTCAACACATTGGTTGTATTATATCACAAAATTTTATTTATCCTTTATTTATGTGGACATGTCGTGCTTTACCTTTAGATTAGTGAATAATGTGTTTGAATGTATTCCTCTTAGATTTAATCATTCAGATTGTATGCGTGTATTCCTTCTTTCACAGAGGGGTATTCCTTGAGATGATGTTTACCATTTTTATAGTGCCAAGTTTTTCAGTGTTTTTTACAAGTTTTAGAGTTCTTACTTTGGAGAAGTAATCATCAGATTCATTGCCACTGTGCAGTGTATTATTCACCATGGGTGTGTCTACCCATGTTTGCATCACGCTTTTGTTTGATATTAGCCAGCCATTACTCATATCAGACTTGCATAGTTTGATCTGCATACTTGTGTACTATAGGACTTGCATATAGACTTGTTGATTTCATTCAGCCAACTTTATGGCTACTTAGCCATACTTTGTGACATTCATAGGCAATTATTTTCATCTCATAATGGTTGTGTCACTGCTATGGAACAATATTGAGTGATTAGTCCTATTTCCAGCAACAAACATTTTGGACACCAGCTCTGAACAGCAAATGCACAGTAAAGATAATATACAAATCTGAATGTAGATGTTTTATTTATTTTAATTTTGCATTTTTAATTTTCTTCAACATTTTGATTGTAGTTATACAGTAAGGTTTTATTTATTCTGTACTTGTGAGGACTTGTTCATGCTGTACACTAATTTCAGATTAGTGTACGTGAGTGTATTCCTCTTACATGTAATAAATCAGATTTTTTCTATGGATATTTTCCTTCTTTCACAGAAGGGTATTCATAGAGAGGATGTTTGCCATTTTTATAGTGCTAAGTTTTTCAGTGTTCTTTACAAGTTTTAGAGTTCTTACAATGGAGTGGTAATCATCAGATTCATTGACACTGTGTGGTGTATTATGAACAAGTGGTGTGTCTACCCCATGTTTGCATCATGTTTTTGTTTAATATTAGCCAGCCATTACTCTTATCAGACTTGTATAGTTTTATCTGCATGCTTACTCTGTGTACCATAGGACTTGAGTATCTGACTTGTTGATTTCATTCAGCCAACTTTATAGCTGCTTACTTACACTTTGACATTTATGAACAATTACTTTTATCTCATCATGGCTTTTTCACTGCTATGTAACTATAGAGACAATCAGAGTATTGTTTACCCCCATAAACATTTTGGCCACAGGTTCTGAACAATGAAAATACACAGTGAATATCATATACAGATCTGAATGCAGATGTTTTACTTATTTTTTTCATTATTATTATTTTTTTCAACACATTCACTGTGTTATACCACAAAGTTTCATTTATCCTGTGCTTATGTGGACATATTGTGCATTACCTTGAGTTTAGTAAATACTGTGTTTCAGTGTATTCTTCTTAGATGTAACCATTCAGATTTTTCTGCCTCATAGATTCTGCATGCTTCCCTAATATCATGCCTCAAATAACCTCATGCAGTAGAAGGTGAAACCCAAAGAATTCCAAACATTATATATATATATATATATATATATATATATATATATATATATATATATCCAGCCATTGACTATTGTTCTTTGACATAGCATTACCAAGATATGTTGTTTGAAGTCTTGAATGATTCTGCTTTCAAGAGAATCCCTTGACATCATTTACAGGAGTTATAGCCCTTTATTGCCTGTGCACATGACTTAGATTTATATAGCATAACTTATCTAAGGAATCAATGTTTGATCCTAAACAAACCTATCACACACCTTTATACTGATGACTTCCTAAATGAGTTGGATATCTTATATTCCACATCATCATTGGAAGAGTTAAGGATACTGAATGCATGTTCCCCTTAGTATAATTTCATAACTCAAGTTCTTCTTTTTAAAGCCATTCTGAACAAACTAAAGTGGGCAGTGCCCACCGTATTGCATCCATCACTAGTTGTAGTATGTTTGCACTTTTAATATTTTGCCTTGTTTGAATTTTTGGTGGTTGGCTACATTAATGAATAAGATTGTAACATAAAAATTCTACCAGTTTTGGAATATTGTCATTATTCAGTTGAATATTCTTGTGTGAATACATTCTTCATATCCAGTTGACCCACAGTATAGAAATGAGTCAATCTACAGAATGCTTTTTATTTATTGCATGTAGTATTATGTAAACAAAACTTGAAACAAAATTCACATATAATATTCCATGGCACTTTCGTTTGTAATTTTGTTAAGCTAGGATTTGTTTCGGGGCTTTTTTGGTGAGCTAGATTTATAATGGGTAGCTTGGTTTATGTGTGGAAGTTTAGATGTACTGTACTTTACTTTTGTGGAGAAGACGAGATCTTTTTAATATGTGTAGAACAAAACTCAACTAAAAGCATATAGATGCAGGTGCCTAGGCATACTTTTGAACTTAGATTGTACTTAAAATATATCTCTTATGACAGCACATCAAAAGAAGGTATATACAGAGCAAACTTTTCTGAAATATGCAGCACATATTCAAGTTGGAAATTAAGTTAAGATTTAACCATTTCAAAATTTATTTCAGCATCTAAGAATTTAATCCAGCTGCATTTCTCTATCCTCTCTAATTTTGGCCCAAAATGTTTGCATCAGTATAAATATCCTTGGGAACATAATATTCAAAGCTACTACTAAATTCTCTTGCAATATGCTTCATAGATTCATGTATAGTGAACATAGGGCCCAAAGTTATTACTAAATTCTCTTGCCATATGCTACATGGGTTTATGTAGTGAGGACATAGGGCTCAAAGCTATTTCTAAATTCTCTTGCCATATGCTTCATGGGTTCCTGTAGTGAGGACATAGGGCCCAAAGCTATTTCTAAATCTTGCCATATGCTTCATGGGTTCCTGTAGTGAGAACATGGGCCCAAAGCGATTACTAAATTCTCTTGCCATATGCTTCATGTGTTCCTGTAGTGAGAACATAGGGCCCAAAGCTATTTCTAAATTCTCTTGCCATATGCTTCATGGGTTCCTGTAGTGAGAACATAGGGCCCAAAGCTATTACAAAATTTTCTTGCCATATGCTTCATGGGTTTCTGTAGTGAGAACATAGGATCCAAAGCTATTACTAAATTCTCTTGCCATATGCTTCATGGGTTCCTGTAGTGAGAACATAGGGCCCAAAGCTATTTTGAAATTCTCTTGCCATATGCTTCATGGGTTCCTGTAGAGAGAACATAGGGCCCAAATCTATTTCTGAAGTCTCTTGCCATATGCTTCATGGGTTCCTGTAGTGAGGACATAGGGCCCAAAGCTATTTCTAAATTCTCTTGCTAAATGCTACATGAGTTCCTGTAGTGAGGACATAGGGTTCAAAGCTTTTTCTAAATTCTCTTGCCATATGCTTCATGTGTTCCTGTAGTGAGGATATCAGGCCCAAAGCTATTTCTAAATTCTCTTGCCATATGCTACATGGGTCCCTGTAGTGAGATCATAGAGCCCAAAGCTATTTCTAAACTCTCTTGCCATATGCTACATGGGTTCCTGTAGTGAGGACATAGGGCCCAAACCTATTTCTAAATTCTCTTGCCATATGCTACATGGGTTCCTGTAGTGAGGACATAGGGCCCAAAGCTATTTCTAAATTATCTTGCCATATGCTTAATGGGTTCCTGTAGTGAGGACATAGGGCCCAAAGCTATTATTCAAATTTCTTGCCATATGCTTCATGTATTCCTGTAGTGAGGACATATTGCCCAAAGCTATTTCTAAATTCTCTTTGCCATATGCTACATGGGTTCCTGTAGTGAGGACATATTACCCAAAGCTATTTCTAAATTTTCTTGCCATATGCTTCATGGGTTCCTTTAGTGAGGACATCGGGCCCAAAGCTATTTCTGAATT
The DNA here is from genome assembly GCA_016617855.1 of Megalonaias nervosa. Classification (NCBI taxonomy): domain Eukaryota; kingdom Metazoa; phylum Mollusca; class Bivalvia; order Unionida; family Unionidae; genus Megalonaias; species Megalonaias nervosa. Next base: position 156,141 of record JAECUM010003912.1, on the reverse strand, counting down.
CTCTTTGCCATATGCTTCATGGGTTCCTGTAGTGAAAACATGGGGCCCAAAGCTATTTCTAAATTCTCTTGCCATATGCTACATGGGTTCCTGTATTGAGAACGTAGGGCCCAAAGCTATTTCTAAATTCTCTTGCCATATGCTTCATGGGTTCCTGTAGTGAGAACATAAGGCAAAAAGCTATTTCTAAATTCTCTTGCCATATGCTTCGTGGGTTCCTGTAGTGAGAACATAGGGCCCAAAGCTATTTCTAAATTCTCTTGCCATATGCTTCATGGGTTACTGCAGTGAGGACATCGGGCCCAAAGCTATTTCTAAATTCTCTTTGCCATATGCTTCAATGGTTCCTGTAGTGAGGACATAGGGCCAAAAGCTATTATTAAATTCTCTTGCCATATGCTTCATGGGTTCCTGTAGTGAGGACATATTGCCCAAAGATATTTTTAAATTCTCTTGCCATATGCTTCATGGGTTCCTGTAGTGAGGACATATTGCCCAAATCTATTTCCAAATTTTCTTGCCATATGCTTTATAGGTTCATAAGTCACATCTTCTATGAATAAAGATGTTTGTACCATTTGACAGCGGGAACATTTAACAGTTCCGTGGAAGATTTTACATTATGTATTGCAGTCCTTGAGAAATATAGATCCAATATTAAGAGATATATATTCAGTATTATATTCAGCAGTTAGTAAAATTCTTTATCCCTAAAGTCATTACCAAGTATGAATTTGTTGGACAATATGGTTTGCTTCTGTTCTTTTATAGGCTGGTATGACACTAGTGGGCTTGAAGGTTTCATGAAATCATGACAAATTAGAAAATCATCTGTGGGTTTAAGAATAATCTTTTTTGCTGATGGGATAGGGGTATCTATAAAAAATGAATGGAGAGAAGTACAGCAGTTTGTGACTTGTTATTACTCTTTGGACTTGGCTTCTTCAGACAAGTTTGTTAGTTTGCATATAGGCACAAAGAAAAACCATTGCAGATTTGTAAGTATGCATATAAAAATATAACCTGAAAATGTTTTTAATCCCGTAACTTTTCATATAAACTCCTAGCATATAACACATGACAGTTTGTTCTATTTATCCATGTTCCTTTATCTTTGCATGTTTTCCTGCATGCCTTTTATGTTTTAGACAATACAAAATTGTTAACTTCAGGCAGACAGCTTTAAGATTTTATCTCATTTTCATAACTTATGTACACTTAATCTTTGAAAAACTGTAAATCTTTAAATTATAATCTCCAGTTTATCAACTTTGCAATCACTGTTGAAAATTTATATGATATTATTGCAGATAAGAAAAAACAAAACAAAAAAAAAACAAAAACAGATAGGTAGTGATATAAATTTTGGATTTCTACTGAACAAAAAATATTGCCCACATAACAAACTGTCATCCAGACAATCTGTTCCCATGCGGTGTGACTCGTTGGTACTAAAAATACATTTAAAATAGGTTTTAAGATTTATTGCTATTGATTGTGTCAAACACTAATTTTTGTCAAAGTCACTTTTAGAATACAAGAAAATCAAAACTTCCACACATGCCTATGTTATCAAATGCAATTGTAATTATACATGCCAATTTATCGCGTCAATCTATGACAGCACCGTGAATGACACAAGAGGCCTGGCTATATTGAATTGTAATGTCTTCGCTTTGATTCAACACTTCATGATTTTTTTATGTTTTACTGTATTATGTATACAACAATTTCTTCTTGACCCCTTTAGCCCGAGACTGTCAATGTCACAAGATTTATGTCATCAATGTTGGAATGTCCATAACCGTGATCGTTGTATTGCAATGCATATAATATTTTGAAGGAGTACAACTGCAACTTTGTTTTGTGTGTTGTTCATACTCTGCAATTGTATTGTTTCATTTGTCATGTTTTGTAATTTGTATTTCTGATGTTAAATGTTATACAGATTATGAGACTAAAATTGATATGTATATAAATTTTCATATCTCAAGCATCAATTAGTTGTATGCTTGGCATCACTTGAATACCTTGCATAATATCCATCTTACATGTTCTTGTTTCTGACCTTGTAAATTTAAAAATAAAAAAGACAAAACTTTAATCCAAAATATGGGACTCCAGCACTTTAGTTTTTCAGAGTTCTACAGTAATGAATTAAATGTTTACAAGACATTTGCATAATTAATTTATATAATAAAAGTTTTTGTGGAAAAAAATGAATTTTTACATAAATAGACTAGAAGAACTTAAAGGATGGACTGTTATCTTTCATCTGATGTCAATCCATCCACTGGCTCAAGTTATCACTGATCTGAAATCCTATATGACCACCACAGCAGCCATCTTGAAAATCTTGTCACTGCTGCTTCCTCTGAACACAAAGTCATATCAGCATGATGTTTTCACAAATAAACATCATACGATATCTAGTTGGTCTTAAACAATAATTGTGCCAATCCGGTATTCAAAATGGCCATCTTGAAAGTCTCAATTGCTATTCCTTCTATTTGGAAAGTTGTATCAAGATTGGGTTGTCACCAGAAGACTGCTTAGATGGTACTAGAAGAAAAATGATGCCAGTCTAAAATCCGTTATGACCACCATGATAGCCATCTTGTAAATCTTCTTATTGCTACTCTTACACAATGTTAAGTTATATAGGTTTTTCATCAAAAGACGAATTATGATCTCTTGGTCCTGAATGAAAATGTGCCAGTCTGACCCCAAATATGACTGCTATAATGAACATATTAAAAATCTTGTCACTATGTTTCCGGAATGGCTGGTCATATCAGCATGGTATTTCATGCAGGAATATCGGAGATGGTTTCAGCACTCAGCTGATAACAAGAAGAAATGATCTCTTGAATTCGGGAGATTCTTTTCAGAACTCATATGTAAGGATAATAAAATTTTCAAACAACTTACATTTGTATAAATATATGTTATCATGAAAAAAATACCTAAACAAGTAAGTTTTATCATTTAGTGAAAGTGTCAATATACATGTACATGTACCAGCTAGTGAATCATAGAATTAACTTTTATGTGAAATTGTCTTTGTTCAATAACTTGGTTGATTCCTAGTGAGCACAAATTTAATCAACAATTTCACCTGCAACAAATTTACATTAAATTGTTAGGATCACTTACAGTGTTATCATCAAAATTAATATAATTCAAGAAATTGGCCTCCTTATCATCAGACCTAATTAGGCATCATACACCATAGCAATGGGAGTCATCATCATCAGCAGCAGCAGCATTTACAACAAAGTCTGGAAACATCACAACATGCATCACATATCATCCTGAGTGTGGACAGTACATTTCAGGTTCATTCTTTTTGTCGAAGCTTGCAAGATATTTTTGGATTAGAGCACGTTAGTATTTTAACTTTTTTTATATTCAGTTTTTTTCTTGTAGCTTTGTGTATAACAAGAATATTCTCATCCATTTTCACAACTATCAGAATTCAAATGAACAATAGAGAGATTTATATTAAACTGTACTCAATCAATCAACGTACAAGTATAGAATGATAGCTAAAATTATTTTAAAATTATTTAGTGAAATAAATACAAAACGAAACACTTCTTTGCATTGAATCAGAAACCAGTCATTCTAAAGTACCAGTTACAAATGAGGTGTGATTAACATGCCTCTACTGCCTGGTGCCTTTTGTTAGACCTTTGTTCATGACCGATTATGAATGATGTGTGATTATTATGTTTTTGTTACCCAATGTCTTTCTTGTTATGCCTTTGCCATTTAAATGACTGCCATTGTTTTATCTGGCTTTGGCATGTCAGCTGATAAAAATGTTATAATTGAGCTATTTTCTTTGGCAGACCACACAAATCAGTTGCTATATGCCAATACATTGTCACAAAGGAATGTTAAAACAAAACCTTTGGAATGCATACATTATTAGGAACTTGGCTGGAGAAATTAGAGCCAGATATTCTAGCAGAGAAATATTGTAACCAAAATGTAATAAAAAATATCTTTACTGTATGTATGTATACAAATTTTAATAAGTGTGCAGTTTTATCTATATTGAGTTTTCTTTAGCTCTTTATATTGTTAGACCACTTTTTTGCCAATTAAAGATCTGTCATTTGATTTTCCCAACGCTTCAGTTTCAATATTTTTAATGTTTTGATTCATTCATCCATTCACTATTCATGCATCTACTTGTAATTAATGTCTGTCACTTTCCTTTAAACTTTTTAAATATGAACTCGCTATGTATGAGGTCTATCACAAATCTTTTTGTCTCATAGCAGTTTTGTTGGTGGGACTGTCAGTTATAATCCCGCTTTTTAGACCACAGCTGTCAACTTTCCAAAATGAAAAATCAGGAGATCTCCCACTTTAAAAAAAAAAAATCAGATTTTATTTTTCTCACAACCTTAGACTTTAAATGTACCTTTACAACAATAGCTGCAAACCATACTTCTTTGCTGTTTTACTATCAGGAAACATTTTTCGAAATAATGCACCAGCATGATTGGCACAGTTTGATGGCAAATTATGTTCAATAAAGAATGACGTGAACAAACATTCTGCATTATAATGCTGTAATGTGCTCTAAATTGAAACATAGTGTTTTATTGCTCTCTACACAATGTACTGCTTTCTACACAATTTGAATGATATTTACTTTTCTTTGTATCCATGTGTTTCACTATGTCATTCTTCCCGCCATGAGAAACCGAGAAATCACATCAGCATAATGCTACAAAAATGTGTAAGAAATACTTTTTCTCAATTCCATTATACACAGGAACTCTTATATGTACAACGTTTTGAAAACTGTCTCATATCTTTTTTGCCATTTTGCTGGATATTATTATTATCAAATTTAACAACATGATCGACGTTAAACAAAGAACACTACTACACTATGTTTAATGCAATTGAGTATCCACTTCTGTCATATAGCTTATAAACAGACATAGACACTATGCTGAGACATGGAAGTAAAATGCAAATTTAATATTATACTGGGCTTTTTTTCATGATAAAATATCATAAGTTATTTTCCAAGGGGGAGTGTGGGAGTGTACATTAAAATTCTTGAGTCTCATGACTAAATCAGGAGGGTTGGCAGCTCTTTTAGACACACCCACTTTTGTTTCCACACAATAATTCCTTAATTTGGCCTCTTACCTAACAAAGTTGGTGCAGATATGGTAATGGGTTGCACCTCTCCATCCTTCAATGCCAAAGTCATTGAAGATATCTGTGTGAAGCTTTATACATATACATGTATTAGACTAGTTGGTTTAAATGTGCGTTTTGCTGTTCAACATATTACTTGTTATGGACTACTGGTATTGAGAATGGGACTCATGCACACAACCTATTATTAATCATATAATCAAACTTCAATAGCATGCAGCTGGAACTACGCTAAATGTTGATCTAATGACACCATCTGCTGACTTGGTTAAGTCTTCAAACTGACTTCTATTAAAATATGGACTCTCATATCATAGATGTGTATTGATGTACAATGCTGTTCATGATCAAACACCTCTATACTTTATTGATACACTTGTCCATACCGGCAATACTGCCTGCCTGTGTTTCTATAAGGTCAGAATGAAACCCCGTTTAAAACTACCAAGACCAAGAACACATTGAAAATGACGTTTACGTATACAGGATCTTCTGAATGGAATTAGTTACCACTTTAACTAAGGCTGGCTGACAGTTTTGCTACATTCAAATCATGACGTTTCAGCAACTAAAAACATTGTATCTCTCACTAGCAGTTTCTCCTTTGTTCTTATGCATCTGCATAGATCAGCTACAAACATGTTACATTCCAAGTTTTAAGTGAAATATTTGTGTGACATTAAACTATCATTAATAGTCATTCTGTCTTTTATAATTATTTTGTGCATAATTATATAGAATGTTGTATGCACTTGAATGCTCTTCATGTACAATTAACTAAACATTTGGCTTAATCAGTTGCAATCTCTGAAAATAAAGTTATTTTCATCATAGTTTAGATATGTAATATTATTATTATTACTTACAATTTTTGAGTTTATATATTTATAGTGTTGTGTTCATCCATCCAGCCTTCATCCATACTTTTGTTTCTGCTGCAAAACTCCTAAACCATGCAAGATTTATATATATATATATATATATATATATATATATATATATATATATATATATATATATATATATATATATATGAATGGTACACTTCATAGACCTTCCAAAAATGAGCCATTTGCTGTTGAGTTTCAGTACATTTTTGTTTTCCATTTGTTTGTTCATCCATTTCACAAGTTTTTGTTTCCAGGGCAAATCTCCAGAAGCAGTTAAGATATCTCAAGGAAAATTGGTTCACATGTTAGACTAGTTGTGTAGATCTTCCTTTTGTCATTTATGATTATTCATTTTTTGGTATTTTCAAAATTATTTTTGTCCTTTTGTCCATCCATTCATTGCCCAAACTCATTACCTGGACAGAACTCCAAATCTATATAAGGTATCTCATTGTAATTTGGTACACATAGTATAAATGTACCATGTGCAATTCTTCAGCTTCTCTACTATTTATTTTTGAGTAACAATTTTATTTCTGGGGCTAAACTGCAAAATCATTCAAGATACCTTTATGAAATTTTAAACACATTAGAATAGTGGTCTATATTTGGACTAGATTTCAGTTTTGATATGTTATGCACGTGTCTCCATTGGTCAGTATATCCCTATGTCACTATGTGTATGTATATATATATATATATATATATATATATATATATATATATATATATATATATATATATATATATATATAGTCATATTCATTATAGTCGTATTCATTATCTTTCAGTAGACAGGCTGTCTATCCAACAGTTCTTCATAAACACTTTCAAATGTCACCAGAATCTAATATATCATTAATACCATGACCCAAATAAATGCACACGTGATTACTATCACTTTCCAGTATACTTTGTAAATGCAACCTTACTGTACCGAACGTCCAGGAGCAAGCTTTCTGACTGACCTTACAGATAGTTTGGTCAAGCTGCTTTCAGCCAAATTGGTAATGCAGCTTGTCACTGAGATGTTGGCAGAGTCTGATTGACATTTATGTGTTTGGACAGTAACTCTAATCACTATTTTTGTATCTGAACCAAATATGGTATAGAGTTTGATACTGATGAGGCCTTGGTGAGTTCAGTTATAAGCATTCATTGATTCTTTGGAGGAGTTATAGTTCCTAATTGTCAGACCCATCCACCTTTGTTTTTGACAGAAACATCATCAAATACATTATTGCATTTCAGCTAAAATTGTGTGTGCATCCTGATACTGATGGAAACTAGTATTAGTTCAACTGTCAGCATTGTTTTATCATTTAATTGAACTAGGGCTCCTGATTCTGAGATCTACCCCCTTTGTTTCTGTGCAGTAACTTGTCTTAATTATTATTGGATTTTATACACAGCTATATAGTAATGAAGTTTCAGCTTAGTTGATTTCCAGTGTTTTACTTTCTTTTAATGTAATTATACCCCTTGTTAGAGAGACCCAGATAGTCTCATTTTCACAAAACATCTTTATTTTAAATATGATTTCAACCAATTCTAGTAGACCACTTTATACAGATAAGACCTTAGCAGACTTAACTTATCTGCATTCTGTGTCATAATTTAATGGAGTTATAGCCCTTGATTGTTCGATCCACTCACTTTCTTTTCTATCCAGTAACTCAATTAATTAAAACTAGATTTCAACCAAGTCCATTATATATGATAAGCACCTCGATACTGAAAAGATCTCTACCATGTGACTTGTCAGTATCTTAAATTGTCTAGCTAAGTTATGGCCCCTTATTGTCAGAACTATTGAGACCTTAAATGATTGTGTTACATATAACTAATTAAATTGCTTGTGTGTTAGTTTTAAAATTCATTTTTAGTTTATTTTGTTTCATTATATTTTATTGTAATGATTATTTTCACGGGATTCAATATTTTTTCTAGTAAATTCAGTTTGTATAGAACGTAAAAAGTATTTCATTATCATTATTTTTAGCTCACTTTGGTTCTTAGATTTTGTAAACACTACGCGAAAGCGATTGGCTATTGCCATGGTCATTTTGGCCTACGTGTTAGTCTGAATAAACAATGCTTTATTTTTAAATTTATTTCAGTGTGAAAATCTGATTCTTAGATAGGACTATTCTTGCATACGTGATAAATGGTATTTTTTTATTACACTGTTCAAATTAGTAAATCACATAGCCCTTCACGTGAAGTACCATGTGATCTAAAATCACAGCTTTAAACAGACACTCTCTAGTAAATTTAGTCAGTAGTATGTTCTACACCTTGAAGGTACAAGGTGTTTATATTGTTGAAGCCAGATTGTTTTTGAAGTTATTTGTTTTTGGAATTTAATACTTTATTCTCTACAAAACTAAACAAGTGCTTTATATTTATAAAAGTTCTGGGAGAAAGAAAATCAGTGGAAATTTATTCTGGAGTTTAACAGAAACATTATAAACTGTGATTCAATCGAGGATCTGTTACCACCAGTACAACGACCTAATCTGACATCATTGCCTCCATATTGGAATTTCATCGAGATTTCTAGTGAAATAAATTATTTTGTTAAAATATACAAAGCTTGTTGGCTTCACTCTTTTCTCGTTATTTTTGTACGAGCCTACATGTAACAATTGTCATCAGGAGGGTTATAAATCCTCTCATATTATATTGTTGTGTGCTATATAGTTAAATAATCATTCACTTGACTTTGAATGGGTGGAGCAAATGCCCAACATATTTGCAGTTTTACTGGTATGAATTGGTACATGTAGTCAGACAAAATTTTGTACAACCAAGTGGGTCACGTGCATACATAAAGCTGTGTTAAACTCTGAAATTTTTGTGTCCAATTTACAAAGCTTTCTCAAATCTAGTCTGTCAGTCACAGAAAAAAAATGACAATTTTAAATAAACATGCATGCCAAACCAGCAGGCAGAGCATTCTCTTAAAATCTGAGAGGTCAACTAAGATAGGATTAGCAAGATCAATAATGGTTGGTTCCAGAGTTTAGCAGCTCCAAATCATTAGTATTAATCTCTCTCTTTGAAATCAAGATTAAAGAAACCAAGAAATATCTCTCCTATATCAAAGTCTATTCTATATTGCTGGAATCATCATGATTACCAATCACATGTGCAAAAAATATATGACCAAATAAAACTTAATAAAATAAAACCAAAGGAAGAGTAATTTGAAATACTTTATTGTTAAATGCAAAATTATAACAGCATAAACTTAGATTTTGTGGTAAAGAGTCATATACCCTGATTTTTGATTATAGATTTAATTGTTTTCATCTAAAGTAACTCACCAATACAATTATCTTTCAAGATTTTGTTCTGTATTAAGAATAAACTGAGCCAAAGATATGAATCATAATTAAAGTACAGGGGTGTAAAAACACAATCCACAAATGCTATCAAGTTCTAATTCTCATTGCAGCTTTTACAAAATCCAGTTGACCAGGTTTTGGTGATGGCCACTGATAGTTTTCTGGAAATCAATAGACCTGGTATTCTTGGAAACTTAAACAAAAATTCTTTTGTACTCTGACTTCAAGGATCAAATGCTGCAATATTCTCTATATCAAATGCAAAATTAGAACCCCAAAACTTTTTGTTTTTTTTTTAACATACTGATATTCCTCCCTGTCTGTAGAAATTAGGTTCCCTTTGGAGTTTGTGACCCAAGCAAGTTTGAAGACTACAGGGCAATAACTCCTACCAGTACCATGATAAGCATTCTTATAATTTGCTCACAAATTATGTTCTCCTTAATTTCTCAGATATATATTATTGAGGTCCTTGCTGTGAATGAGGCAATTATTACACAAATTACAAATATAATAGACCCATTTCAGAACAGAGACTCTTGCATAAATAATTTAACCTCTTGTGTATTGAACTTGTATATCACAGCTCATTTCTATTCCAGCCTCAGTTAAATATATCTTTAATCATGTTAATGATTTAAATAAAAGTAAATAAAAGACTTTATAGTTTAATTTCACCAAGAAATTATCTTATGATTCTAAAATAATATTTTTAAAAAAAATCAGCTTCCTAATAAATTTAAGAAAAACTTGAGAATAATAAGATCAAAGAATGAAGTTTATCCATCTGAAGGGGTAACCCCTGAAAATCATATTTTCTGTTTTATGTCATTATTTTGAATGTGCAGTTTATTAACTTGGGGCATAATACATTAAACTTTCATGTAATTGACCTTCTATATTTCAAGAGCAAATTCTGTGCAAAAGTTTGAGTGCAATAAGTTTGTTTTTTGAAATTAATATTAAATGCACTGTACGTTCCAACCTTCTTTCTCAACATTCAGCATCAAAATTGTTTTGGTCAAACATTTTGAAAAGAAACTGCACACAATACTTTTCTTATTTTTACAGTAATGGATGTCAAGGACAATGTACTTGAGAATACTGAAGGTTTAGTGTATGAAGAATGTACATTACATTCATGAAAAATTCCCTTCAAATAGCATCATTGTAATTCTTAAAGACCATTGATTGTAAACCATTGGTGTGATTTTATAGAAAATGGTAGAGTCATTATTAATACAAAGACACCAGAACTCTTTGCAAGAATAAACTAAAAGATTTTTATCAGAAAAAGGTTCAAATGGAATTAAAACATGTGGGTAAACTTGAGACATTATGCAATTATAGACAGACTGCAGTGAATATGCACTTTTATTTTAACATTTATAATGAGAAAGTTAAATAAATAAGTGGTAGACAAGTGAAATCATGACTGTGGCAATACCACCTTTACTACCATGGCAGCCATATCACTTTTGGAACCACTTTCATTTCTCATTCAGGAAATGTATCTGCCCTTGTGTATGTTACTAAATCTTGTATTTGCATATTTTGGCTTATTTCATTTTTATTCTTCTGCTTCTCTTACCCTCTATCTCTCTTTCTCTCTCTCTCTTCATATCATCAGGATGAGTGTGATGTCTGCAGTGTGACAGTTTATAGTGATGTCTAGCACTGGGGCATCATGCCGCAGACATGTGGCATGATGTCCCACCTAGTCACATTATCCTGACACCAGGTCGGTCAGTCCTAACACTAACTTCTTAATGCTGAGCGCCAAGCGAGGCAGCTGTTAGTACCATTTTCAAAAGTCTTTGGTATGACCCGGCCGTGGTTCGAACCCACGACCTCCCACATCCAAGGCAGATGCTCTAACCACTAGGCCACCGGAGCGGTCTTATCAGGATGAAGAGATCTCAAAATGTGTACAGGCTTAATATACATTTATGTAATCAGTGAGGAGGCACCTTCAAAAAATACCTCAAAACAAACTTCAAACAACAGAAAGTCTGCTTCAGACATCCCCTTTTTACCTCTAGATTAAATATAATAAAATTGTTTAATTAGCGATTTTAACTTTTATCACAATCATGATTATGTTTGAAAACAACAAAGAAATCAGGCAATGAGTGCTGATTGCAAACTGAAATTAAGTGTTAATCAGAATGTGGGTGTAGCATCTGTTACAGAACTTTATTGCAAGTTTGAAAAGGCCTCATCAAAAATTCACATTTGAATGCAGAAGAAAACAAAATCAAGAACCAAATCCTCACAAGAAAACTCTCAATCATTAAATTATTTTGTTTATTGATGTTATGCTCTGAAGTCTGTTGGATACAACCGCTGTGTGTTTGTACAGTTTACCCACCCCAGCAATGTTCACTATATCAATCCATGCAAGAAATGTCTTAACAAACATACAAATCTCTTCAGTTTTGCATGAAAACAGTCCTTACTTTGACAAAATACAGAATTTGAAGTATTAGATATATTATCAAAATTTGTATTAAAAAAAGCACATGTCCTAAATTTACTGGAAAATTTTATTGTTGAATGTTACACTGCAGTTAATTATATTGCCACGTAACAGAAATTTCATGCAAACTGACAGATTTGCCATAAAAATATATAATGAAAAGAAAATCTATATTTTTGTGAAATATATCCTTGTACCTACCAACAAAAACATAGATATCATCTATTTATGAATTAGTAAACTTTACATTACATATGGACCATTGTGAAGATGTCAGTGTTAACCTTTGACAAGTACAGTCAGGACTTCATATTCACCTTAACATAGGTCTGTAATTATCTGTATCAAGACTTTGTGCAAAATTCGAAAATGTATTTTGTTTTATAATAGAGAAAATGCAATTTCAGTTGCTGTATGCCATAAAAGACATGCTGTCATGTAAAAAATAAATTATGTGACAAAATGATGAATTGTCATAAATCATATCACAACATGTCAATCAATGAAAAAGCATCTCTAACAGGTAAAGTAATAAGGGGACATCCATAAAGTATGTATGCAAAAAAATCGGCTAGTTTTTACCCCCTCCCCCTCCACTGCACAGCGTATGCTTTGGTAACCCCACTTGCTTACGTAACTAATGTGTGTCACCCCATCCCTCCTTGCAACAATAGGTGGGATAATCAAATTCTGAAAGATGAAGTTTAATACATTCATTAAAAATAAACAACTTTAAGTTTTAATGCTATTTAACAAAATTTAACCACAATGATTTTTAATGCGTGAAAATCAAAGTGAGAAAGTATTTACATCAACTATAATGTAACTTGAATTTTACACAAAATTGTCACCAATGATTGTCTGAGGTAAACATAAAATACTTACAGTGCTGAATGCACATACTTATAAGCAGTCAACTCCTCCCCTCTCCCCATATTCACGTGTACACTTTAGTCAAGCCCCATCCAACCCCCTCCTTGCATATGTAATTTATGGACATCCCATCCACAAAATAATTACGACAATGAACAAGACTAGATTTTGAATGTAAACTAATTCACACAAGAAAAAAAAAATGCTTCCTCTATTGTAAAATGCAATCTGCAATAGTCTTGATTTATACAGTCTCTTTGATTGAATAAGGCTGTGCAAAAATTATGTCTGCATTACACATTTGGAAATACCATATACACCACTGACACATGTGATTTCAAATGAAATTTCTGTCAAGGCAGATACATATGACAGAATACATTGTATGAAAAGTAAGAAAGATTCATAAAAATGCCATGGAAAATATTACTATTAGCTTTTAATGAAAAATCTTTGCAAAATTCTAGTCAAAGGTCATGCCTTTAAAATCAGAATTTCATCTGCAACACCATCACATGACAGCTAATGATAAGCTCAATGTCTGCACTCTGACAAGACTTTTGTTCAAGCAGTTAAACAAGATCTGAATTATCAATTTTGCCACTTACAGATCTGACAAGGACACTACAAGTTTTAAAGGGAACTAACTGGCATTTTGTCCTTTTAGAATTCAACCACCAAAAACAAATATACAAGACAGACACATTTAAATGGAATAAATCAAAGTCACAGAACAAAAACATATACAACTGCAAAATAACAGGACAAGTGACACTACTCAAAGTGCTTTCAGCCGGCACAGAGTCTTTGCTGATGGCAATTACAAAACAGAACAAAAACAAGACATAAAAAACAGAACCAAAAAACACTGAATTTACAAAATGTTTACTGGATTATATGTCTGATGTTAGTGTTCTTTGTAAATTTGGGACCAAGTCATTAATGTTTCTACTGTTTAGAGTAACAGTTGCAATATTTGGCAATAGTAATTGGCATTATTGGTATAAATCTGAAAGCCCCTTATCTATACATGTACCTTAATGCTTTATGTTTGGTTTATATACTTTTAGTAACTGTAGCCATAGTTGATTATGGATGGGCATCTTGTGTATAAATTTAAAAGCCTTTAATACTACATGTACCCTGCCAAATTTGGTCAAAATCAGTCCTTTGGGTCTTGAGAAGTTTAAAATAGCAATTATTGATAGTAAATGACAGACAATGAATGATACATACAGTATAAACATAACATAGCTCTCTTCGTCTAATGGCCTATTGGGAGCTGAAAACATGTAATCAAACAAATTAGAAAGTATTTTGCTCACTGATATTTATAATGATTCCTGAAGAAGTCATTAAATCTCATAGGAATAGAAGCTATAATCAAGTTTATGCATTCCCCAAAATAGTTATGAAAAAATAAAAAATTTTGTTGATGTTGTGATTTAAGGTTTAGCCATTTTCCACAAAAATGTCAAAAAGCAACCCCTACCATTTTCTCCCCACCTTCAGATACTAATTTTTTATTCTTAAATAGTGACATTATACAGCATGCCAATATTTTCATTAAAAACTCATTCACAAAGGATAATTATATTTGTATTCCAAATCATATTTTCTAAATTAAGGTTTTATAAGTCCTATACGTATAACAAAAGCCAATAATCTCACACTGTTTATATCAGTCACTTAGGACAGTTACATTTACACATACATGTTACCCAGAGAAGGCACTTTTTAAAAAACTATATGCTGGGATACTTTGATTTCAAAGAGATCATATTGAAATGATAAGAACTTTTAAATTGCATCTATGGGTGGGAACCCCACTTTAAAAGTGCCTTCCCTTGGTCCCATGTATTTTTATAATGGAACAGCCCTTATAAAATTACACTGATAAAAGGAAACAAATAAAATATTTTCTATTTATTAAGTCAGGTTTCATTCCACACTTAAAATTCTTGATAAGAAAAATATTCATAACAAGCAAACAAAATTTAAAAACTCTATACTACAATCAAAATGAGAAATATACAATAACTGTAGGCACCGGTTTTACAATATGACAAAGTTTTTTAAAGCTATGTTAAAAATCCAAATCACAAACACACTCATTTGTCTATCCAAGGAAGAGTTGTAGAGTGAGCGCAGCTCACCACAACTCACTCTGCACTTCATGCACAGTTTCATTCAATTCACCTTTTCATCCATTGTGACTTCATGTTTTATCATTCTTTCATGTACTTTTCATCATCCACAGGCCCATGTCAAGGCCAAAATGTATGCCTGGTTTAGAAATTTTAATCCTATTACATTCCTTTGGTCAGTTTTTTTTATAACCTTTCAGTTTCATTTTTATTTATTGATATTTCACTGTTTAGGTTGGTAATAGATACAATATAAATAGTCTTAAATTCCTGTCAGGCATTTCATGCAAAGAAAACAGATGGAGAAAGCTTGAGCAGTAGTTTAGTGCAGAAATTGAAGACTGTATGAGGCCAGCTGTCCAGCAAGCCCAACAACCTAAGTCTTATGCTGCAAAGGTAAATAATATAACCAAAGACAAGGTTGAGAACAAATGTGTTAATCAATTCCTGACCCAGTACTGGGTCAGATCAAACTTGTACACATGGACAAAAAAAATCAAACCCTAGAATTGTATGATTTTACAAATATAACCGACTCACGCTTCATTGAGCCTAGAAAAAGAAGGAAGAACAACAACAATCTGAAGAAAAAAAACAAAAACACTTTGGTGTTGGTGGAAAACCCCTCAGCACCTTCCAGGATGTTAACAAGACCCCAAAACCCTCTCAAGAAAGGAAAAGGAGGCATAAGACCTCTAAAGAGTGACCTTCCAAGGAAGAAGTCGATGAACAATTAATACTTTTTAATAATAGTTAATATTTTTGGGGGGAAGGCATTGGGGTCAAAACTCAACCATGAGAAAACAGAAATATTACTGATTGGAAACTGGAGGGAAAATCACCTGGGATTACCACCAGAACTAATCAAAGACAAAGTTGTAGCATTGGGAATAACCAATGGAGAAAATGTGACTAAAATACATTTCGAACAACTATGAGACAAAATTTGAAAACTGATGAAAATTTGGAGACAATAAAAAATAAGTCTAATGGATAGAGTCCAAGTGGCAAAGATATGGTATATTAACAATACAACAGACTTAATGAACCAAATGTTAAACAATCTAGAAAAAGAAATTATACACATCATATGGGGGGAAACATACATTATACACTGTATATTGGGGAAAACATACATTATACACTGTATCTGGGGGAAACATACATTATACACTGTATATGGGGGGGAAACATATTAACACAAAAGTGTCCATACAAATCAAAAGATGAAGGAGGCTTAGGAATAGCGAATCTGCATAACTCTCAAACAGCAAATATCATCAACAGAATTATGAACAAAAAACACAAAAGAGATTACACTTGGGCAGCACTATACATTTATTTCTTTGGATATATAATGAGATAGAAACCAGTGATTTACAGAAAAAATAGTCTATCCAAAATTCTAAAACCAACCAAAACAATGAATGGAATAATATATAATGCTCAAATATACAGACAACCCATCAATATGGACAAAAGAGAAAAACACATTTCACATATTAAACAAACAACAAAGTAGTCTAACATGTCATAAAGATTAAAAACTTGGGAATATAGTTGTCTAAAGTTTGGGGACTGTTGGGGAAGAATTGATACAATAACTGAACAAAGTAACATGTCCAATTATTTATATAATACACGTCCAATATGAGAAGTAACATTGCATAAACAAAATTACAAATACAGTTCGAATTTGTCCATTATGCAGGAGATAAGTTAAAATTCCTTTTATACTTTTATTACCTTTTTCTTTCTACTGCTATCAACCACATTTTCATTACTGGAATCAGATGGACTTAAGATCAATGAGGAACAGATATGATTGAAGAATAGAAGACGCCAAAGTAGTGAGGGAGAATACACCTAATCAAGAAAAAGTTAGCCCAAAGGCACCCCCTCCCTCTTCAAAATGAAGCATGAAGAAACACCAGCACCTCTATTTTCCATGTTTTCAATAAGATCTTCTACTAAGTTAAGAGAACTGATAACTATGAATCTGACCAAACAAAATAACAAAGGTATAGCAACATCCAAACAAAATAGCACAACTACACATAGCAACACTGGACACCAATATATCTCTAGTAAAGATCACTGATAGGGAATATGATAAGGAAACAAGCCAAAAGGTGCAATACCTTACCAATGGAAGTACAAGCCATCACTTTCAGACCCGAAGCAGAAAGGACATAATCCTGATAAGGAATTTGTACAAGTATGGATGCATCCATCTAAAATAATAAATGAACCCTAATCAGACTTAATCATTTTTTCCAAAATTCTATTCAAAATGTGTACACATAACAACAGACTATGGGGGGTAACAGAAACATATGAAATAATTTTAAACTTTTTGGAACAAGATGGGGGTCACCTTGAAGGTCTCCAGCTCAAAATGGTGGGAGAGTGGAAAGGTGGCCACCAAAAAACCCCGCAAAAACTATTTCAAACTAAACTTGTAACTATGAATAAGTTTAAAATTTCTAGGAAATTTACAATAATGTTTCATAATATTTAAAAAATGCTAAAATGATATCCATACTGATAAAAAGGGCCAAAAAAGCAATCAAACAAACAAAAAAGATTTGAAAAACAAACATAACCTTTTGGACTATTTCATATTTGTAATATGTACTTTGTGGGGTGGCTGCAGGCATATTTACATGACCTAAACTGCTAATTAAATTTTGCATTTTTTTTTATAGAAAAACCTATTAAAAAAATCGATCAATTAGGACTAAGATCTCAAACATATGCCTCACACCTTCGATTCTGACATGGACATTTCAAGACAACATGTAAAGCAAGACTAACACATGCTGGATAATATATATATATAAAGGCAAAATTTTGGAAACAAAATTATTAATACGCTAAGAATAACCATATGCTTGAAGTGGTTATTACAGGGATATAATTTGTTAAAACTGCTAGTATGCATAGAATTTTCATGGAAATGTCACATAATTAAAACTGCAAATATGCATACAGACTCAAGGAATTTTCACTTAATATGTAAAACTGCAAATATGCACAAAGCCTCATGGAAACTTCACAGCTGTATGTACAGTCCTCCACAGCTATGTTATACAGTACAGCCATATGCAGACAATCGAGTCTGTTACAGACAAGTGTCTCTCAGACATCTGTCTATTCTGGTGGGAGGTCAGCCTCTGTAATTCCTTTGGAAGCCAACTCATCCTTCACCCTTGAGAGATAATCTGGGTCTGGGAAACCATTTCTGAAAATAATATGTATTCTTTCAACATCACCAATATTATTTGCAACAATATGACACTATTTTTGTGTCTTTGTGCACCTGAATCAATAAAAGATATGTCGTTAAAACAACCTCACAAATTTGAACGGGGGAAATTATGGTGCTGAAATATTGTTGGGGTAGAATTAAAGTAAACAAATCATGACAACTGAAGTACTGCCAATGATATGTAACTGCTACTTTGCATGTGCAATAGATGCATACTGTGATTACATATATGTAGGTGACATTTTACTACTAAATGCAGCCTACATGTAAACGTTTGTGAAAGGAGTTGTAGTATAGCACACTTAATCATAATTTAGAAACCATTTTGTTTCTTTGTTACATATTGACTTTTATCTTAAAGCTAGAACCTGAAAATTTATCTGCTATTTTAATCTGTAAGGATAACAAATATCAAAAGATTGCTGAAGGCTTGTTTAGCAGAACTCAATATTTTTATGTGAATGACTTTTCCTTTCTAAGCTAACAGTGGCCTTGACTTTTGATTTTTTTTAACTCTAAAATATGTATATATCTACTCAATAGGTATTAATCAGGTAATCCATATGAACACTTCAACAATGAACAAGAGTCTTGGGGAGATTTCTCACAGTATCATCCATAATGGAGTTAAAAACTATGATCCAAGGAGAATTGCAGAGGTAATGCAGTAGCATGAGCAGTGTAACTCTCACAACTGTAGCACAGAAAACCAGCCTGTGAAGTTCTTGTCAAGGAATGTGTTAGGAATAAGAGTTATTACCCTGCAGCATTTTCCTTCTTAGGGATACAACGAGGGCTATTTGTGAAGGGTGCATCTCAAGCAACTCTGCTTGCAACAAACAGGGTGTAACATAACAATAATAGACAATAATGATTTAAAATTATGGCAAAGAAACTCATTCAAGAGTTCAAAAATGTTAAACAGCTCATCAAATTTACTTGAAATTCTGCATGACCTTCTACAAAAACTAAAGATGACTCATGCACAATCATGACACTAATTAATGATATTTTAACTTTACAATAAAATTCATTTGAAGTAGACATCTGAAAATTAAGCACATCCAAAATCTCATCAATGTAATCCTGCCAAATTTAGTTGAAAACCTACAATCTAAGGCAAAGATTTACTGCAGAACCAAAGTAAAAGGCAGGCAGGAATCAGGGGTCATAACTCTTGTACATAATAACATGGAATATTAAAAATCAAACTCGTCCAATGTTGCAATATAAAGCTGAATGCTAACAACCAGTAAAAATCTAACAATATGTAGTCAAGTTATATGGGGAAACTAAAGTTAATAAAAATGTACAATCATGGGTTATAACTGTTGTAAATGATGAAGTAGAATGGCAAATTTTGTTTAAATCCAACCATTATATGGCCATTAATGCTTGCAAATGACCTCATAAAAATGCTGGAAATCCAACTCCTTTCTTGTTTCATCAAGACAAAGCTGCACATAATATTTCGAATTTGAAACCAAAGTTAGAAGTACACACCATAAGGGGCCATAATTCCATTTTGATGATCATGTGTAAATTACACACGTTCTGGCACATAAATAATACATTTGGAAACAAAGTCCACAAAAAAATATTATATTTGATTTGGTAAAAAAATCATGAAAAGTAACAATCCAATGACATAATGAATCTGCCAATGTTACATCCAATATGGGTGCAAAAATCTTGTCACTAATTCTTCTGAATGGATGGTCATATCTTTAAGAAATATTTTCTACTGATATCTTCAGCTTGTCCAAAAAGAAAATGCTGCTAATCTTATAGCCAATATGGCTGCCACAATGGCTGATCTGAAAATCTTATCACTGAAGAATATCAGAGAGAGTTTCAACACTCAGCAATTAAAAGAAAAAGAAAACAATCTTATCTGTAATTCCTGGGAATTTTCTTTTTAAACAATAAAGCATCAGTGTTTATTTCTGAAAAGCAGCCATACTTGATGTTCAGATTAGCATCATTTGGACAAATTTAAAAGGCCCTTATGCAAAAGTGTTCTCTGCCCAGTATAGTTAAAAAAACAGTCCTTTGCTTCTGAGAAAGATTTAAAACTAGTGATTGTGGATGGACATCACATGACACATGCCAGATGCAGGACCATCCCATACAGCTCACCTGACCTTATTGCTAAGAAAGAGACTATTGCACTAAACTTATTAACTGCTGCTTACTGTGTTCCTGGGTTAGGATTGGTTTTATGATGAATATCATTCCATGTGAGGCCCTCTTTTCCTGTATCCAGTGTGCTGATTGTAAATACTAATCTCCTTTCAAAGGCCAGCTGAAGCATTCTGCACACCTTTTTACCCTCTGGTGTATCGGGTAAGTAGGCAGTTCTTTTCAAAGAACCATACCATGCTCCTGGGGATGGATGATCTGGCTGAAATACATTGTATTTAAAGCAGTGTTATATGTGCACAAGCAAGCTTTGTAATCATTACAAATCTAGTGATTATAATTTCTAATATTTATAGAAATACAGTGTTAGAGATTTCCATTTACAATTCAATTTAAGATTTAACCATGAGCATTTATAATAAACCCTTAAAAAACAAGTACAGTTATGGCATATTTGTAATTTTTTTCTGTTCTTACTGGCAGACAGATGTATCACAATACAATTATTGGTAAGGGTCCTATATTTTGTAAGTAATAATGAGATTTGGAAGTCTATAAAACATAAATAACAATGATTTATGTATGAAAGTAAAGATAATCAAAAGGAAAAGAAAAACAGATCAAGACTGTTAAAAAAAACATAATTAGTCACCCTAATCATTTAATCAGAACAAGTGTCAACAGAGCAAATTTTATGCCATAAGCAAAAAGAGAACAGAATATGTCTTGTTTTGGAAGTCAACTTTAACTACAGAGTTGGTTAAAAACTGCACAAGTTTGAAATTTTCCAGTAAATTTTTACTGCAAGATGCAATTGCCTCTTCAATAATATGACTCATTACTGTAAAATTGCATTTTTGTGTAGCAAATGGACCACTAATTACAAACTGAGCAGGGTACCATTCTCAAACTGGTTAAACACTGGATACTGTAGTTACTACTTTGACATGTTGGAGGCTGGGCCATTGGTTGTAATATCTGGGTGGAATTTTTAAAATAATGTTCCAAGACTTCTATCAGTTCTTTCAACTGCTACATAGATTCAGTGCATGTACATGTTTTCTAATTTAGTCTGGCAAAACAGATAATTAAGGTAGTTTTTGTTTGTACCCCCATTGTAGTGACACTTATCTTGAGAAAATGGTGTAATGCACATATCAAGATTGTTCAGAATGTATGCACTTGCTTCAGTTAGGTAAATGTGGTGTGCACAGGGTCATCTAGTGCATTAATTAGTTTTATTTTCCAAACATTAATATTGGCATGTATGGAAAATTAAATACATGTAGTGGTATTGAAAGAAAGAAGTGGTTTTAATTAAGGAAATGTTGGTAAGACCATCTACTTTGGAGAAATAGCTTGACATGAGGATGTCAAAATAAATGGGTATCACTGTAATAACAAATAAGACCTTGTAAATGAAAGGTGTACACAAGAATAAAAAAAAATGGAGAATCAAAAACTTGTACATCCTACTTTATCTACAGGAAGCTTGTAATAATTTCATTGCACATGTAGGATTATACTGGTTGTTGCCATCATGCTGATGTGATTGAAAACCCCTACTGACTAAAACAGTTCATACTAACCCCTTGTCTGCCAGCTGGAAAATCATAGGTGATCACAATACTGCCATGTTTCTCGCATCCTGCCAGATTAATTCGGGAAGGTTTCACAGCCATTGTCCCATCTTTCGGCTGGTCCCCAGTAAGTGCCCCCACAATTTTACCACATATTGGGCAAACAGGCTTGTGTTTATGCAGTTCATCAAGGCATTCTGAGCAAAATGAGTGGCCACAGGACAGAGCTTTAGGATCAGTTTTTGGACACATGCATATTGTACAATTGTCATCTGTATCACACTCCTCATTCTTTGATTTGTGTCGTTGACCTGACAGAAGATCCTAAAGGAAAAAATATAAAACAAATGATCTGAAAGAGAACATTTCACCACAAAAATATGTAAGTACACTTCTCAAACAAACATGTTATATTAGACTGTAGCAACACATCAATCATTTTCTCTTTACTACTTTAAACCAAGCATCATCTTTCCCTCAAACAAAATGTACACACACAAACAAGTAAAATTATGAGGACAAGTCCATGAACCAGACATGCAGCACATGGCATCTAAATGTAACTTTCAGTATTCATTCCTTCTAACCCTAACCCAAATAGTTATATAGTGCTATAAATGAGAACAGTATGTTTTATGTCAATAAACTGGAAAAACAAAAGACCCCTGCTGCTTGCTAACCCTGCTTTTATTTCACAAGAAATAACAGACATAAATGGAAAGTAAAAAGTTTAACACGGAATTTAGTCTAAAAACTTCACAAACAATGAAGTTAATGTGGGGCATGGAGAGATGTATTTAAGGACACTCAAACTCATGCCCAAGTGATTGTTTTATCAACTGTCCACCAAGGTGGGCTCAACAAACATCAAATGTAATAAATGAGTATTTCTGCAACCTCTTCTTGTCATTCACTTACCTGTGGATCATCACAAGTCCTGTAAACCTCAGATGATGGTGGTCTAGGTGAAGTCCACTTCTGATGTGAAGACGCCTTATTGAACTTGTCAGCATACTCAATGAAAACCTTCTTCACTGTAGAAAAGGCACTGCTGGATGAAAGGTGTGTAATAATATAGACTTCCTCCAGATTGGGATTTCTCACTTCACAGCAGAAGGCAACAAATCTTTCCAGGAAAACTACAGCCCATGACTTTTCAGTCAGTATACCCGGTTCTAGATAGACAAATGAGAAATAAAGTGAGGAAACACATGTATATTTGTAGAAAAGTTACTGACAGAGTGCTTTTAAAAGAATATGGGACCGTATTCTTTTTATTAACAAGGAAAAGCATAAACATCACTCTTACAAATTGAAACTAAAACTTCATCCAACATGATCAAGCATAATATATTACTGGACTATGTCAACAGTTATGAGCAGCTATACTAACTGTCCAACTCTTGTTTTTGAATTTATATCTTCAAAATGTCTGATTTATACATCTGAATCATACGATCAAACACGTCACATACCATTCTGGATACTAGATTGATTGTGGCACCAAATGTAAATAGGAGAAAATTAGTACAACTACTGTAACCTTCAGTAGCCAAATCCACATTCAACACAAATTTGACAAAAATAAACATTTACATTTAACATGACTTATAGTTCAAATAACTCAGTCAGGTCACTGAGTGTCATTGTATAGAAATATAAATAAATTCCTATGAATTATTTCTGAGTAAAATACATGTTGTGTTTGTAAAACATATCTGTGGACTCTTGACAAACACCGACATACCAAATTTTGGTCTCACAACAATTCTAATGTTCGATGTTAACATTTTGCAAGATACCTGTGTTACTATTTTTACTATTACAACAACAAATACAGGGGGTGTCTATTTTATGCACTATTAAAATGAAGAAACTCATCTGAACTGATAAGTAAAATATTTAAGCATTCTCTTATGAATAAATACTTTAATCTTATTCTTGCAAGCTTAGAATTTATATTTTCAACAGTGACATCTCATATTCAGGACATTATTTTTTGTGAAGCTTCCCTAAAGAAATTTAGTACAGTGCCTGTTATTATCATTATTTATTATGTCAACCATACACATGAATCTCTTCCTAGGAAAAATTTGCCTCTGTTCCAAAATGCAATTAAAGTAATGATTGTTTCCAAAGGTGTTCTACCTTATTTTGAGAGATACTTACTCACACCAAACAAAGGCAAGGCTATGGTTTTCACCGTCATGCATTCATTCGTCTTCCTCAAAATATTGTCAATGGACTTTTGTATTGTAGACTTGAATTCCAGCTTTTGGGAACAGTTATTTTCAATCACAACATGAACAATCACATTAAAAGGAGTTTCCTCTCCATAGGTTATTACCACTTCTCCAGGATTAGGTTTCTGCCTCTTGAAGCACTTGTCCTTGTTTTGCCTGTATTTTGTTTTTTCCATAAGTTCTGTGGCAATTCTTCCCACACCTGACCCTACAGAGTCATCAGGGAGAACTACTGCATCAATGTGTTTTAGTTTTAGAATGTCTCCTTCATAAATATGAACAACTGGCTTTACTGAAATCTGGAATCCAAAATACTTTTTATTACTCACTACTGGTTCATAATAAACAGGAGACAATTTAGGTTCGGTAGTTTCATACTGGTTATTGTTTACTGCAACATCTTGTTTTTCACGTCCTTTCATTCCATAACCCTCTATATGTTGTCTCTGGTAACTTGATGAAAAGGAAACATAGTTTTGTATGTTGTAGTTTGGTACCTTCCCATTTTTAATCATGGTTCTGAATGTATCCTGCATCAGCTTCACAAGATGAGGGAGTTTGTCAATGAAGTGGATCTCTTTCAAGGACTGTCCCTGTCTAAACTGTCTGCTGTAGTCAAGAACAGCCTTGACATACTGGACAGCACACATATCTTGTGGTACAGCATATATTCCTGCAGGAAAAGACAACTTAATTAGCATGACATTCTGCGAAAAAAAACTTGCATTATGAGAATTTGTTAAAGTTTGCAGATCCTAATGTTGATATGTGGAGAATCATACTTTCATTCATTCTACCAACATATTTCCAAGATACTGATCAACTTTCATAGTTCTAATCCCAAATAATAACTCATGTTCAGATACTTTTAAAAGATTGCTTATTGTCAATTTGTAGAAGACATAAATGTAATTGTGAATAAGACAAGAAAAGCATCAGACATACTAAATATATCTGCTTATTAATAAACATTTAGTCCAACTACAAACTGCACAGACCCAGATCTGCCATTGCATAATGCTTTGGCAGACCTGGGCCTATGCTGTTTGTCAGGGATAATCAGTAGATCCTGATCTACCCACACTTTGTACTATGGTAGATCAGGGTCTATGCTGTTTACAATTAAACCTGACTTATAAGTGAGTACAGGCAGTATATTCTGTGTACTATCCTCCAGACAGATTTCATCAAACAGGAAAGTGTCCTAAGAATGGTGAATGTAACTCGCACATTGGAAGAAGACAGTAGTAAAAGTGAAAAGGTAGGAAGGAATCTAGCAAAACAGCACACGGTTTATAAGATATTTGTATTTATAGATTGCTACTCTTGAATGTTGCAATGCAAATAAAATCAGGTTTCAGAATGTATCACTGAGATATGTCCATCATAAGGCATGCAATGTACAATTAGCATATAGTTCTAATGAGAAATAGTAAAATGGTTGTAACGAATTTAAAAATTTCAGTACTTTATTGAAAACAAGAAACAATTTCTTTGAAATAAAACCTCAACTCTAAATTTTCTTTTACAGAAATGACACTGAAAAAATCTAATCTCTCAATCCATTACAAACTCTGACCATGAATAATATTTTACAAAATAAATATGGCAATGTTTCAACTCATAAACTACAATCATGTAGTGATTACAATAAGAAAGATGCTGTTTTTGTGCTGATTATTGCAATATAAAGAAGCAAACTGATATACTGTAACAAGTAAAATCGATAATTTGCTGACTGACTCCCATGACAAAAAGCAACACTTTTTAAAGCAAATTTGACAATTTTTTGCTGAAAAATCTAATTTCTAGATCATCTATTGAAGTTTGATTTAAAAACTTTTTGTTGCATCAAGATGAACTCAAGTCATCATTTTCAAATATTGTATTTCTTTTTTGTAATAACTTCAAACTTACACGTGGCTTGCAAATTGCATTAGACTTCATAGATCTTGTAAAATAATGTAGAAAGTAATCTCTGCACAGATACTGTAAGTGATTGATTCATGAAGAAAATAATTCCTGAATTGTTTAAATTGATATCAACTTGATTTATTAAAAAAGAATAATATTTGACTTGAAATACAGAAATGCTTTTTAAACCACAGACCTCTGACTACCAATTACTAGAACTCTTCCATATTATATGGTAAAATTGTGTTTGAAGTATGTGCCAGTGACAGATGATCAAGGAGATTAGAAATTAAAGCAATAAATAATCTTATCTAAACATCCTTCTTTAAAGAGACATAGGCAATAAAATTTGGTTCAATCTATATTGAAAGATTTCTATGCCAACATTCTCTCCAATGAATGCTATTAAAAAATAGTCCATACATTACATTTTTTTGGAGTTGTTTCAGGATATAATAATTCTAGTACAGAGATCTTGGAAACACTTAATTACGCGTATTTGGATGCAAATTTTTGATTTGGGATGCAGAAAATCACCCACACATGAGTCCTCCGTACACACGTTTTTGTTGCAAACAGGAAAGTTTCGCGGCAGAATAAATATGTTCTAATCACTATGAAAACTGAAGCAATGCTTTTATTTTAGTTTGTTACTGACTTCTTTGATCAAAGGTCACCGGCTTGCTTTGATGAAGGTGCATGTGTTATTGAAGGCACCACTAAAGGCTCAATTTGAAGGACCAAACAATTACCCCTTTGTTATTGCAACATCAAATAATTGTAGAACATTGAGAAAATTTTTAAAAAAATTTCCTTAGTATATATCAGTGCTTCAGAGGTAATCAGTTTTCTTTGAAGTTGCAGCAAAACTATTTTTTCTGGGTTGTTTTTTTTTAAATTGCCGTCGTCTGGTTGACTATAGTCATTTCACGTTCCCACCCTCAGAGGTGGTCGATTGCAGCTAGTCACTTGCATGGCTATTTTGATTATATTACAGCATACAGTACCAAGGCCAGATATCAGCATAAGCAGATTATGATATAACAATGCACTGTTAGGGTGGTTTGTCAACATGAAACAAGGATTTGTTTATGTAACAATAGATTCCAGTGCATTTTTATATCCAAGTTTGCGGCTTCCTGTCATGGTGCCTTTGAATTTCTCCACTCCAAACGCAAGACTATATACAGTTTGTATCAGCCAAAAATGTTGTCACCAAAAATATCGCCAGATGGTATATTTTGTTGCCAAAAAGGAAAACAAAATCGCAATTTGTGACATTGGCGTAGCCCAGCGTGATCACTATTATTGATTTCATTTCCAATTGTAGCCATATAAATATTGCCTGCGATCTCGAAATCAAGAGACTTGGACAAAATGCCGTTTGCAAATTTAGACAAGTATTTTGGGGTTAAACGGAAAAATGATGAAGATTTCAATGAGATTCAGAACTGTGCTAAAGTTGCTAGAACTGATAGTTCGGATGCGACAGTAGTCAAGTGTAAGAAAGTATGTGATGCCTGGCTTAGTGTTTGGAATCAAAACTTTCCAAGGATTGACAAAATTCATTCTGATGGACAAACAAGAGCTATACGTCAGTGGTGTAAAGAATGTGGGAAATTAAACTCAATGGCAACTACTGGTTCTTCAAATCTACAAAATTCCACACGAGACCTTAACACAATTGATGCAAGTCAAAGAAGAGGGACCTAGTGAAGAGGAACATGATCCAAAGCCAAGCATCAGAAAATTTTGTGAAATGCAACATAGATGAAAGTGAACTATATTGTAGTTAAGAATATGATATTTGTACACGATATCAATTTTAATACATACTTTTTTAAAGAATAATAAATAATTACCAATAAACAAAACTGACAAAGTTCTGTGTCTGTTTATTCCTGGCATTTTAATGGACATTTAGCCGCTTCAACACTCTTTGGGAGGGGACTGCAACTTTTACTGGTGGGATTGCAACTTTTGCTGGTGGGACTCCTATTTTTACCAAATTAGGAGTCCTGGACTACTAGTTTTAAAATCCTAGTGAGACCTCTGTAGTAAATGTAATATCAACATCATTTGTTAGCCAATTGATCTCACTCGAATGATCTTCATATACACTCTCTGCCAAATTTAGCCCTAAATTGGTTTAAACAGTTTTGAAATGAATTCATTAAGAGTTTAAATTATTTTAGTAAAGGCAACTACATTGTATGTTGGATAATAAAGCTCAAGCAAAATTTTGTCTCCACTCACCGAGTTTTAGAAAATATATTTCATATGTTTCGTTAATTTTAAGCAACAGTGGGCTGATCGACAATAAGAAAAATATCAAAGGTCTTGATACTTACAGTACAATTTAGTTTAATTATCTATAGGGATTTCTCAGGCTTTTAAAATTTGATAACAGTACATCTGAAATGAGACCACAGTGGACAATGCAGAGTGGATGCAGGACCACACCTAAAGGTGACTTTGTCCTATAGTCAAGTCAATTTAAAAGTTCTAAGTGAATACATTATGGACAATGTCATCATGCAAGATTTATCAAAGTGCATGAAAATTACCTGAACTAACTGCTGGCAATGCAACTGTAGAAAGGCCATGCTTTTCAGCTTCAAGAAAACATCCATAAATTGCTCCATACAAGTCTTCCTCACATTCTTTTACCTTTTGAAGAGTAAAAGGTTGATAATCTGACCAGCATGGTCCCACTGTGTGGATTACACATCTGTATGGAAGTCTTCCTGCAGTTGTAGTCACCTGACAACCAACAGGAACATTTCCCATCTTCCTGATTATTGCATCCCCTTCCTGGACCAGTAGAGGTCCTGCGGCATCTGCTATCGCCTTGGCAACCCCACCTCCATGCTGCAACTTGTCATTAGTAGCATTCACAATACAATCCACAGGAAGATTACGAATGTCTGCCATGTATACAGCTACTTTAATATTTTCTTTGGTGTAGAATACTTCTACCTCAGATGCATCCTTGGACCAAGAAAATTCTTGCCTGATTTCTGTTGGCCTAACTGATGAACCAAAGTTTCCATGAGATGTTTCCAACAATTGGGTATATTCAGCAAATTGTTTGCTACTGCCCACACTTTCCTTCAACTTCCCAGTTTGAACAAGAAATTCTACTTCCTGAAGTAAAAGTAAGAATATATGTTATGAAATAAGGTGATGAAATAAAAATGTCCTGACATACAGTGTGCCATTTGAATAGGTCAAATTTTTATGCAGCAGTCAGTCTAGAAAAACTGCCCTCTTAATTTCTGGGCATAAAACAGTTATTTTGTACCAAAACATTTCATTTCATATACATTTGACAAATTATTAGTTGGAGAATTTAACAGATTCAATTATATACATTTGTAAAACTGTAGTTGTGAGTGAAAGTGTATTTATAAGGTTTATTTTTCATTTCACATATGCAACCTTCCCAGAGAAACAGTTAAATGACCAATAGATATGTAGCCGATTTTCACCAAGTGACAAATGTTCAGGTACACAGACCAAGTTTTGAAACATGACATATGCAGAGCTGCCAACCCACCTGATTTAGGCGTAAGACTCGTGACTTTAATGTACATTCCCAATCTCCCACTTGGAGTAAAACTTCTCATGATTTTCATCATGGTGTAAAAAAAACCAAACTACAAATATCTTGCATCCATTTATAAACTGCGACATAAGTGGATACTCGGTTGCATTAAATATATTAGTAAAGTGTACTTTGTCCAAAATCATCTTGTCAAATTTTATAAAAATAACATCCAGCAAAATGGCAAAAAGATATGAGACTTTTCAAAGAGGGATATACACAAGAGCTCATGTATAAAATGGAACTGAGGAAAGGTATTTCTTACACATGGCGGGAAGAGTGATATAGTGAAACACATGGATACAAAGAAACATAATGATAAAGTACATTATGCAGAAAGCAATAAAAAACTAAATTTCAGTTTAGAGCACATGACAGCATTATTAATGTGGAATGCTTGTTTGCATCATTCCTTACTGAACACAATTTGCCCTTAAGCTGTGCTGATCACGCTGGTACATTATTTCAAAAAATGTTTCCTGACAGTGAAACAGCAAAAAAGTATGGCTGAGCTAAAACAAAAACTGCAGCTTTTGTTGTAAAGATGCATTTAAAGTCTAAGGTCGTGAGAGAAAAAAAATTCCCTGTTTTTTACATTTGAAAGTGGGAGATCTTCTGATTTCTTATTTTGGAAAGTTGGCAGCTCTGCACAGGATCCCATTATTCAGCTTAAATGACACCTCCTTTTGTTACAATTATTGTAAATTTTCAAGTCATGTGCAGTAAACAACAAAAATTAGAACAGTGTGACTATACGTTTGACGGACAAGGCATATTTGGCTACATTATAAACACATCCTATTTGAAGGTCATGTATACAATCAGTGAAAATATAAGTAACAATTAATAATTTACAAGTATATTATGTAAACCCTGATCCCTGTTTCACTGGATCTATCAAATACCCCTCCCCTTCAAAATTAGATTTAAATCTTCATGCTTATCATATTTGTATTGGAGTTTCTCTTGGAGGCAACGGAAGAAGGAAGGATGAAAATTAAGTTATATTTTTAAATTGTACACCTGAGAATTGTCTTTATTTTTTAGAAAAGAGGAGCTTAGGAATCGAAAATATTTTTAAAAAATCTCAAACTTTTATAATGGATAAAACAATAATCTTTGCAAGTTATTATGACTGCATAAAAATTCTTTGTGATGGCTCAGAATTTGTTAAAAAGCCATTCTTTTAAATTAAGCAGTAAGAAATATATTTTTTAAAACAAATTCAAGTTATATGGCAATAAGTAAAATATAAACAAGCTTGGACATGATTTATTGACAAGTTTTAGTTAACATTTAAACAATGATTTGACATGACATCTCAGAAGAATCAAATAAAAGGTAAGTGACTGTATATATATATATATATATATATATATATATATATATATATATATACATACATACATACATACATATATATATATATATATATATATATATATATATATACATACATACATACATCCATACATACATAAGGCTTCTTTAAACCTCTGTATTTGCTGGACATGATACCAGTTTGAAAGTTTTTGAAGTTTTGTTTTGACCAGTGCATTCTCTGAGCAACTAGGCATTAAATCCCTAATATTAAATTCTTCATAATAATAAACTTTCAAATAAACACCATAATGTAAAATTCAAAGGTTACTATGTCTAGTTTATGGATCGTTTCTTTGTCAGACAATCAATAAAGGTATCACAGAATAAATTTAATTCAAAGGTAACAAGGTCCAGTTTACACAGCATTTCTTTGTGAGGCAATCAATACAGGTGTTGCCAACTAAGCTTGTGACAGCTCTACTGCCTGAAGGCTCTACCTCTTACAGTTAGTCAGTTCAATTATAGCAGTGAAGTGCAACTTAATCCCACAGTGAACAATAGTGCAGTAAATTTCAAAGAATAGCTTCTCAGTAAAGATAATTGTTATTCTAAAGTTGTTGTTTTAATTGGTAGCCTTGTGTATGTCTAGATGTTAACAATGGTTAAGTATCAATCCTAGTTTAATTGCTAGAGAAAACACTACTCTGTGTCAATGCATGATCATATTAAGGACGAAAAATATATCTCTTAGATGTATTTGCAGGCAAAAGACTTGCCATACATTATCTTGAAGTAATGTGTTGAGAGATTCTTCACATTACTGGAAGCTGTGTACAATGAAGATACATCCCTTAATGGGCTTTGTTCAGTGGGTTTCTTATAGCCACATGCTACAGTGGTCACTTCAATGATATAGAATAGAAACGTTCTTCATATGACAATGACTTCGCTGCCAATGTAGTACAGTGTATAAAGATTATTCAAGCAAATTTACATCATAGATTCCAAGACCATGTGATTTTGAATTTGTTCACTGTGTTTGAGTCTAACACTTTTCCTGCAAATGTTAATGACATAGAACAGTTTCTTAACAATCAAATGAACACTCTGATCACTCATTAGGGTCAACCAAGAGAGAACAGTGATGCAGTAGCAATGACTGGGGTATGTTCTCAAGTACATTGTGTACAACTATTGCAGAGGACTGTCAGCAGCTCAATTCCTGATAAAACTAGTTTTAATGAAAGGAGAGTACCTAAATGTGTCATATTTGATAGAAATGTCAAAGGTACTTCCAGGATCAAACAAGGAATAACAGCAGAATTTTGCACCAGAATTTACCAAAATAAAACTGCCATGCAGGCTAAGTGTTGACATGAAAAACTTGAGAATAAATCTTGTCAACGATGACATAAAGATGCTGATCTGATTCCAGCAGTCAGGAAGTTAAAGAGAAATTGAAAGAGACACATGTATCAACAAAACAAAGAGAATGTTTTTGTCAAACAGTACAACTTTAATTCAATACTGTAAATGTGGCAATGTTTAATAATGATCATTGACAGGAATACTGTGTAAATGGATTTTGTTTAAAACAACAAAAAAAAACATGTGCACAAATTAGTAGCAATTCGTACATATAAACCTATGGTTTGCTGATACCACCAAATGACACCTGTATGAAGGAGTCAAACAGCTGAACTCTGGAAATTTTATCAGAAATCATGAAATTCTTATGGTCCTTTCCTGAAAATTAATATGACAGCCATATATTTATAAAAACAGTCTACAGAGATAAAACAAGTTGCAACATAAAAAGAAAACGTTTATATACCTAATTATTAAATGTAACTGAAAATGTGTCAATTCTGGTTCTGAATTTTTTGCTGTATTATCCTACCATCATTAACTTGATTCCTCTCAAGCTAATTATTTAACAAAAATAATGCTTTCTTTTAGAAAACTATATCTTAAGCTCATAAAAAATTATTTTATTCCACTCAACTGTTTATAAAAATTAATTATTAATTAACATCATTCTAATTTACTACATTGAACATATGTAAAATTTAATTCCTGGGTATTTCTGGTAAAATCAGATGATGACATTTTATTTGATCAGGTTGTCAAATAAGTTTTAGAAAATGATGATAAGTGTTAGTTGTTGCTGCTGCTAGTAATTTATTTCTAAATTCAAGGCCTAGGCTTCATGTATTTTGTTCTAACTGTATAATGTACTAACAACATAACAAAAGAAGCATGGCATGACAGACTGATGTAAATAATAATATCTAACTTACACAACCTAGGACAATCATTAAATTATATGGTTTTTGGCAAATCCAAAAGACAGGATCTCACACCTCTATAATTGTCTTTCTGCATCAGAAATGCTTAAGTTAATATAATATTAACTGAGAACTCATTTGACCAATATCCAGTTCCTGAGAGTATGTGTCAATCAAAACCTTTGATCTACCAGACATGTCCAGCAAATACAGAGATTTTATATACCACATTAATAATGGTCTCTCAAGGCAGTTGGTCTCTCATAACAGGTCATAACACTTGATAATCAATAAATCTGTGCTTCAAGATTCTGGTCTCTCAAAACAGGTGGTCTCTGATAGCAGTGGTCTCTCAAGACAGGTTTTACTATATATATATATATATATATATATATATATATATATATATACACAATCAATTTTCTAATATGGGAAGATCTTGTGTATTGACATGTAAATTAAACTTGAACACAGAAATAAATGATCAAATAATTTACAATAACTTACACTAAATACCTATAGGATAGTTACTGCTTCAATCAAAACATTACTGATCTTATATCAATAGTCAGATAATTACAAACATGCAACAGGAAGTACAACTTTGAAAAAATGGAGTTGTACCTGTGGTTGTGGATGTTCAACAATTAATGATTTTGAAGAAAGCTCCAATGTTTTAACATCTGAAGAGAGAAAAAAGCATCATCATAAATGACTACTGAAAATATCTTAACTTGGATAATACATATTGCACAGCCCCATGCCTGCAACATGTTTTTCAGAGCACAAATTTCCATGATACTCATACTTTCCTTTGTATATTCAAGCTTGGATAGTATATATATGAATTGAAAATTGTAGCTTATATGAGGTCTCTGATCATTTTGGATGGTGTAGAGTGAAGGATAGATATAGTTTCAAGCATATGGTTTAAGTAATGTATACTAGTTCTAAAGTCTCTCAAGCACTAAAAGTAGATCATGCTGACTCCACTGATTACAGAAACCCTCTTTTGGTACCACTTGCACAATGTACAGTTTAACATACATTAACATTATGAATGCAAAACTGGCAGTCTTTAAAATATCATGTAATTTTGTTGGTGATAATGCGAAGTAAAATAAGTATAAAAACTAGGCCACCATGACCTAATTTTGGAATGGTAACACAGTACCAAGGAAAATGCATATACATACAAGATTTAATGAGCTGGACATGCAGAATTGGCCATAAAAGCTGGAAATCATTTTGTATGATAAAGTACCTGAACAATGAAAATTGTTCACATAAACAAATTTCAACACAGCTGTTTAATGCTTGTCAAGACAAATCTACATGTAAGTTTGATGGATGTAAGACTCATAATGCCAAAGATATATGATGAAATATTTTTTGTTGATAACTTGATCATGCATAAAAACATGAGTCTCAGTGACCAACTTTGGTCTGGTTGAATTATTATTCCTGAGATTCATACCGATTTTAAAATGTATAGGTGCAATATGGTCCAACAGGATGTGATAAGCTAACATCTTTAAAACACCAAAGTCAGTCAAATATGGAAACAAAATTCAAAGTACTATTCTTGGTATGGTTGGGTTACTCTCTTTTTGACATGTGCATGCAAAATTGTATGAGTGCACATGTATGTAATATAGCATTAAATATAATAGAGAGTGTGATGAATCAACAGCTGAAAATTACACAGTCATTTAAGTGTGAAAATTGGTATAAATTAGTGTAACTCTTTTGAGATGCATCATCATATTCAGTTTTGTTTAGTGTGAGTAAAATATGATTCAGTTGATGCAGGATGTTATGAGCTTAATAATAAAATAAGTCACTCAAATATGTTTAAAAAAATTGTGATTACCGGTATGTTAGTCTTTGTGAGATGCATTTACATACCAATTTAGATGAGTATAAGTGAAATAGCCCTAAGAGCTGGTTCAAGTGCAAACATGTATCCATCAATGAAACAAGAATGGGTAAAATGTTACAATTCTTTTATCCAAAGGATAATTAGAGGTATTAACGTGATGAACAACAACAATAAAACTTCAAATATTGGAACACAAAAGTCATTCATCCTACAATATATTATATGGAGAGCATAAGTATATGTTAACATTGGTATGTATCATCTGGATAACATACTGTTACGTATATGTAATTAAATTGCTTGTGTGTTAGTGTTAAAATTTTTTATTTTATTTTTGTTTCATTACATTTTTATTGTAATGATTATTTTCATGGGATTCAATATTTTTTTAAATAAATTCTGTTTATTTAGAACAAAAAACCTATTACAGAAGCATTATTTTAACTCACTCTGGTTCAAATAGTTTGTAAACATCGAGTGATAATGATTGGCTATTTCCAAGGTCATGTCGGCCCACATGTTACCCATGTGTAAACGTTTTTTTATTATTGGTTCTTAATTGGGGCTACACTAGCATACGTGATAAATGTCTTGTAGTAAGTGACCACGTGACCTATTGCGTGATCTAAAATTGTGTTTAAGACTAACATTTTTAGTGATTTTGAGTGAGTCGTAAAATAATACCTTTGTAGTTCAGAGGTATTTTTGTTGTTGCTAGATGAGTTTGTTTTTTAGTTTTTCTGTTCTTAGGAATTAATAATTAATTCTCTAGAAAACTACAGAAGTGCTTCATATTTATCAAAATTCTTGGACAAAGACATTCAGTGGAAATTCTTTGGAATTCTAAAGCCAGAATATTATTCTTGATTCACAAAATTCAACGAGGAACTGTTGCCATTAGTACAACTACCTCAACTGACGTCATCGCCTTCCATATTGGAACTTCATCGAGATTGGAACCCGGATTCAATTAGAACTGTTTAGTGATTTTACTTATATTTTGGACTATATTCACAAACCGTAAGTCCTATTTCACATTTTTACTGTGTTTTCTAGGGAAATAAATTATTTTTGTTAAAATTTACAAAGCTTGTTGGCTTCACTCTTTTCTCTTGTTATTTTTGTATGAGCCTACACGTAACAATACATCTCCCTTCACAATACCATACATTATTTTGGACAGCATATATTTCCTTTACAATTGCCATACAATATCTAACTGCATATATCTCCCTTAATATTGTTGTACATTATTTTGGACAGCATATCTCTCCTTTAACATTGCCATCCACTATTTGGATGGTTTATATCTTCCTTAATATTACCTTACATTATTTGGACTGCATACATTCTCTATCTCTTAACACTGTGAAAGCACAGAATGGATTCATGTTGACAGCAAAACTTTGAACATGAAGTAATCTAAAGAAAACATGCAAGTGATGAAAACAAAAATGATCATTATGGAATAAAAGATAAATCTGAACTTCGTTCAAGGACTAAATATCATAAGTACACTTGTATGCAGTCAGGAAAGAATGAACTGATAAATCATTATCAATTTTTACTCTTTCTGCCCCTAAAGCTATTTTCTTTCATTTCATTACATTTACTACTGGTGACAAACATCTACATTTCATAACTTTCTGAGAGCAAATGTATAATTTCTTGTGTTGAGCTAAGCAATTCAGATAGTGACTCTTTGTGTCAAGATACATCATGCAGACATTGCCACTTTAAACCAATAAATATATTGAGAAAATAGGACAGGCAAGCAATACCTTCATTTTAGGTTTCTTAGAATCATTTTATGTTATCAAGTAAGTACTAACTTCAATTGCTAATAAAACTTTGCTCTTTCATTCTTATTATTTAATTACAAACTAAACCCTGATGATAGTACCTAATCTGAACAGTAAGCTTGCCAGAAAAGTGTTTAAATTTGTTTTCTTGCTTGAAACTATGTCATGGTGTAATAAGTAACACACGGATTAAACAATCCCCTGGGACTTTAATATTTGATCTTTTAAACATCCCATTTATCTGTTAAATTAACATGTACCAAATCTAATAGTAATCCATGTATTAAAACAGACGATTCAGACTCATTCTAAATGTATAAAAAATTTACTTAGAAAAACTGATCAAAAATTCACTGTGACCTTGACCTTCAATCCATGGATCCTTCATCCCCAAGAAGGCAAAGATGGTCCAAGTTCACTGGTGACTCTTGTTCAAAGTCTACTGCTTATCTTGAAATACATGACTCTCCCCAAAATACAAGTAGTTCCTTGAAGGGACTCAGTGAAAAGAATTTCCAGGACTTCAAGATAAAATCATTTCTTCCTTTTAGCTGCCGAGTGTTGAAAATGTTTTTATTATTTTTCAGCGATAAACAAGATTTTCAAATTAACATGGCAGTCATATTGGATTTACAACTGACACCACTTTGGATTAGGACCAACTAGATATTGTAAGAAATTTATTGGTAAAACTCCATGTCAATATAGCCATCCATTTGAAAGGAGTTGAGATAAAATCTTTGGCCATATTTTGAGTTAGTAATTTTCATTTAGGACCTACCAGACACCATAAGACATTTTCTGCCATAAACCCCATGTCAAAATGAATTCCTCTTAAGAAGAGTTGTGAAGAAAAAAATGTTTCAAGATGGCCACATGTTGTACATAGATCCCATGTTGATACGATCAACCATTTTATTCAGAAGAAATAGTTATAACACTTTCAAACAGGCCACCCAACTGGCCACTGTGGCAGCCATATTAGACCTCAGGTCAGCACCATTTTCATTTAGGACCAACTAGATATCTTAAGTCTTTTGGTGAAAACACCATGTCAACACGACATTCTGTTAGGATGAGTAGTGATTGCAAGATTTCTAATTTTATGAAGTGCATATGTTCATTCTGGTACTGCAAATACCGTATTGAGATTTTCAAGTGTATAACAATCCATCAACATACTAGCACCACCCAGGATTGGGACAATGCACAAAAAATGTGGAGCACACTCCCAAATACACTAACATGTTGAAAGAGTCTAACTTAAGTGTGGTCATGGCATGTTTGATATTCCACCACAGTATTGCAGATGCCAAAATATAATTTTCTATGCTAAGAAAAGTTCAATAACATCTCCAGCAATGTTTAAACAACACTTCCATCCAGAGTCTGGTGACTGAAAAAAAAGAATTTTAATGACTCTTGCATCACTTTCACTCCCCCCCCCCCATGAATTATAGACAGCCGTAAAGACAGCATCTAGGTAAGATTGTATTCCATTGTCCAATGGATTTTTAGACAGAATACAACATGCATTGGGTTTCAGAAATAGCAAACAAACAAATCAAGTGTGCTTTCTTTATGCATGTAGTAACTTATCTTATGACTCCAGGTCTTCATTTTCTCCGACTGAATAACAAGTGTTTCCCTCTTTATTATACAAAGGAGAGAATACTTAAAAGCATTTACAAATAAAAAGAAATTATTCCATTAAAACTTTTTTGCACTTACCTGACCTCATTTTATATTCCAGTTCAACACTGACATCTGAGCTTGATTTGGCCTTGACCTCACGTTGTAGTGTTGCCTGCAAATGGCCTATGTTACCACCAGGCTCACTCCTTAAAATTATGGAATCTTTTGGATTCTGTTCAGATGTGACATCTGTATCTGACTGCAGCAATTCGTCTGTTTTTCTTTGCTTCTCACTGGTTTTATGATCAACTTTACTCACTGACTGTTCATCTTTTTTATCATGGTTCACTACAGGCTGAACCTGACCAGTTTCTGTTTTGATAATTTCCTGTACCACAGCATCAACACTTTCAAATATGTCATCTGTAGTAGTCAAAATTATACCTGTAGGAGACTGGTTAATTACAATTTTTCCGTTGTGCTTCTTCTTCAGCTCTTCCAAGGAACTGACTATCTTAGGGCAACACACTGTTTGTTCTTTTGTTAATAGATATGGCCTTTCTTTGATGCAACCTTTGATAAATTTATCCATACCCATTATTTCGTCCAACATCTTGGAAAAGAGATGTAATTTCTTTGTCAGGTGGTTTGGTATGCAAACAATAGGAAGTTTTATGATGGAATTATCAATATAGTCACACATTTCTGGATAAGTGAAAATTTCAAATTGGCAACCTGGAGAGAAAATGTCTTCCTTGACCTCAGACTGTGCAATTCCTAAAAGTTCCATAAGATGATCTGCAGCAGCTTTAGACTGGTCCCTTGCACCTTTCAACAAAATGGTAGATTTAGTTTCATCAGGTGTCATTATTAGGTTTGGAAACTTCTCACTCATTTGCTGAAGATATCCAAACTTTGTCAGCACCTTCTGCCACATTGGGTCAACGGTCACTACATCCTCATGATTTTCAAAACAATCCTGAACAGCAGCATTTATAGCTGCTACCAACTGAAGAATAGATACTTTGCTTTCCTCTGTACACACAACACATATAGCATCAGATTCCTGCTCACCAACCAATCCAATCCAAGCACTGTCCATTTCTTTTGTTTGCTTAACTCTTTGTAAGATGTCCTCCAGCATTCTATGATCTACTAGGAAGATATCAGAAAATAATGACTGTTGTGCACATGCATACACATTGCCCAGTGTATCTTTTATAAAGTCTATTAAATCTGACTTTGTTTCAAAACTCTCCTCGGATATTTCAAATATAAACAAATCATCATCATCACTTGACACTGTCACTGAACAGCCATATTTTTTGAGAATGTCATCCAACATATTTTGTCCTTGTTTGGTTTTTGTAAAAAAATTCCAAAATAAATAAAAATTCCAACTGCATGGTATCTTTTTTATATCTTTCACAATTGTTCGTTCAGAAGCCCTTTTATACTTGATCCAAAGTGGAAGTACACAGTTCTTACCTGCAATATGGTATAGCAATATATTAAGGTAAGAAACACAACTGCATAGAGATAAAATCAATTTCATCAAACATATCAAAATCCAATATCTCTGATTGAAAGAAAAAGGAACACTCAAAGCACAGGAACAACATCTTAAGAAATCTTTCTAAATTTGCTCTATAAGCCCTTTTGTGCTCAATTACATGTGAATAAATGCTTTTGTACAAAAAATTATGAAATTTTACAAACTATTTTCTGGAAAAGTAACTGAAAGGAGATATGTTTGAAAAGTAAAATCAGTTTCATAATTCAAATTTGGTTACAATACAGTTCCTATGTTTTAGTTCAGTGCATATGAACAAGTTACACAAGCACACTTGTGTTGTATATTATATACATTACAGAACTAACATGGAGACTTGTTTGATTGGCTGTCCTTTGACTAAACGAGATAAAGAGATAATATGTACAGTTTGGAACTCTTTAAATCAGCTCCAACCAGTAAAACAGATGGTCTAATTAAATTCTGTCACTACATGACAAAGATACTGGCAGAAAACTGTCTACCTATCAGAATGCAAAGCCTTAACAATCTTCATTGTTTGACAAGTTTTCTTGATCAAGCTGTGTCTGTTATAAACAGCCATCTTGATCTATATGCAAAATAATTACCAGCTACTTGTTTACTTGAAATAAATTTTCATAGCTTTCTTATGCTTTAATACAATTATTATTATTACATATTATATTTAAATTATGCTAAACATGTGTCAAATTTATTTTGTTGTCAGTTTAAAAAATATTTACACTGCCAATGATAGTTAGATGGAATACAGTGTCACAGGCACCAGCACATTAAATTGCCTGTGCAAGGTTTATTTTATGGTATGAATTTTTTACACTTTTTAAAATTAATTTTGAAGTAAACAATTAATTGTGGGTAACAAGAAACATCTTAAGCTTTTAGTAAAAATGTGCATTATTCAGGTAAGAAAAGAGTTATTTGTACACAAATTACTGAATACATAAATAGTTCTGATCATTATGAATTGATGCTGCATGAGGAATCTGAGGGTATGAAAAATTGAAGAGCATATGATAACTAATATAGCCTGTCTAAATCAAACAGCCCTGACTAATGACGGTTGTAGATCAGTTTATTGTCGGCTATAGTAATAAACAGAAAGAAAAAGATGAAAATATACTACTTATTAATCAGTAGTTTACCATCATCTTCTTGCCATTTTGGAGTTTCAACAAAGTCACATCCTGTATCAGGGTTACTAGAATTACTGCTAGAAGTCTTAGCTTTCAATGGCGTTTCAACAAAGTCACATCCTACATCAGGGTTACTGGAAATACTGCTAGACATCACAGCTTTCAAAAGGTTTTCTGAAAATTTCATAAAAGCATAGCTTTATAATTTCCTGTTCATAATTAAAGCAAACTATACCAAAGATGTGTCATGTTTGTTTGATATTCTGCAGGTGAGTACAATTCTTCACATGACTATCATGTCAAATGAAATGGTCTCTTTGAAAAAACATTTCACACATAACATGCAGACTATCAATTCATTTCCATGCAAGACAAACAATTCACATTAAATTATAGTGCTAAGCATAAAAGGCTTTCATCTGGTCTCCAAGTTTGTGGCTATTAGGTTATTTAAGCTAACCTGAAAACTTCTTTTGCAAAACTCTGTACTTAAACCTGTTTCTTAGTTGAAAATTGCATGCAAATTAGTTTTTTAGATTTTAAATTATTTCTTGAAACCAATGTTCTGATGATGGTTCATCTCATTTCATCTCTCTCTTGATCAATGAGATTTATGGGGTGCCACTTCCAATGTCCTTATAACAGAAGTTCTCCTGACACTGCAATGCATCATAACCTATGATGCTTCTTGTAATGGCATATTCATCCATTTGTGATGTTTTCAAGCCAATTCTTGCACTGGTGTCCTGTGTTCCATTTGCCACATATTGTGCCCTGAAGGATGAAGATTCAGTGACATGACCAAACAAGCAGAGTTTTCTCTTTTTCATGATTGTTAGGAAGTCATCATTGTTGCCAATGGCTAACTGGATGGTTGCTGTGCATTTCTTTGTTTGTTCTGCACTATAGCATAGCATTTCAAGAACTTTTTTTTATTTCAGTATCTTTGTTTGAAGTCCATGTTTCACAGCCATGTCTTCTTCTGCTCAGGGTTTCCCGTACTCCCATGTTTCACAGCCATGACTTCTTCTGCTCAGGGTTTCCCGTACTCCCATGTTTCACAGCCATGACTTCCCCTGCAGAGGGTTTCAGACTATTTAGGAACACTTTCAATGCTACCTTTGCTGGATGGCTTATCAGACTGATGGTTTGGTAGTATGAACAGAGTTGAAAGTTACCCTTCATTGGCAGAATTATCATGTGGGACTGAACCCATGACTTTAGCCATTTTCCTGACTTCATGACTTTCCTGCATATTTCTGCTACCCAAGTCACTCATGGTATCACCTCCTGCTCTGATGAGTTCTGCGGCAATGCTGTCTATGCCTGATACCTTGAGTGACTTGACTACTCCCTCAACATCTTCTCTAAAGATGGAGAAGTCATCATTTATCAATGTAAAGTAGGGTATACTGGGCACTCTTGGGTCCCCTTTTGGTACACAGGTGGAGATTTACACACAGTTTTCAGTCCCTCTCTTCAGTACCATGTCTTGTTCTCTTAGACGGTTTCCTGCTTTGTCCTGGATCACTGACCCTTTTAGCTGTTGCTTCCTTGTAAGTGTCACGATAGCCTGGAAGGCTTTTAGACTGTCATTTGCATATTAAAAAGGAATAATTTACAATCATCATCCATTATGGAATTTTTTCCAACATTTCAAACATCAATTAAAGAGAGGACATACCTTTCAACTCTGGCTTGGACATTCCAAGACAGGGATCCAATCTATTTCTTGAAGATCTTCTCCCTAGACACTCATGGTGGAGATGAACTTCGATATCAGTACCATCAATCTTGTGTTGCTGACATAGCACAGTGTCAATAACTACAAATAGTATGAAACCCCATGAACCGTCTGATAAATGACAATGAAATCATTCTTCTACAAGAAATTGTATTCAGCATCATGTCTTTGCTAAAAGTTTTCTTTTATTCTGCATAAAGATAAAAAAATCTACAATTTTACAAAGTTTTTAAGATGAAAATGGTACATTTGAGGGTTTGGTTCCAGCTATTAGGCATGCAACACACACACACACACACCCACCCAATCCCCGAGCAAATGTCTCCTCTGCATTTACACGTAAAAAGTTTTACAAAACATATTCTAATACTTTTCTGTAATTGACACTGTTGCAAATATGGATTCTGAACTTTCCCTGGTCCTTGTGAGATAATAAAATATATCCCTGTTACACAACAGTCAGGGTAAAGGAGACATAACAATATTGAGGAGAAAGTAAATCCTCTTAACAGTGAAGGAATGAAGGAAACAAATGTGAAAAGCAAGTGGTTAGAGAGACATTTGGATAACTGAGAGCCAGAGAAATATTATCTTTACATCTCAATCCTATTTTTTAAAGAAAACTGATATAAAGTTTCACCCACTTATAAACTGAGAAGTTCTGCATGCATTGCAACTAACTATACAGCTCTCCCTTAACAATTCACACAACCGGGTACTGAAAACATACCACAGCATAAGTGAGGGCTTGAGTTACCATAGGACCTTTGATAAATTAAAAGAGTGATGAACATTTATTGGGGGAGGGGGGTATTTGGTTGAATACTCATTTTATGATCACACTGGAAATAATTGTCCATAAACAGTATTTCCTAATGAAGTTGTTCACTTTCCTGTATAAATCACTTTATTTTCAAGGCATTAACAAATCTTTAAAAATACATTAAAACATTCCAAGAGGTTCCAACACACATTACACATGTACCAGCAATAATGTTGTGTATTACAATCAAATTATCTAAAACAGAGTTTGACTGCACAATTGACTCTACC
The DNA here is from genome assembly GCA_016617855.1 of Megalonaias nervosa. NCBI lineage: Eukaryota > Metazoa > Mollusca > Bivalvia > Unionida > Unionidae > Megalonaias > Megalonaias nervosa. The sequence goes on along the minus strand of JAECUM010003912.1, from coordinate 112,040 downwards.
TGTATTTGTGATTGCAAGCTCTTACACATCATCCCTTTAAACTGTTTTTTTCTTGATTTGGTACAAATATATTATGAATGTTCTAACAAATCAGGTCATTTTTTAACTGATTTCAACAACATAACAAACATTTAAGCAAAATGGAGATCAAAATACAGTTGGCACTTAATACTGTTCTTTCACACACATTACTGGACCTTACTATAATGGTCAATTAACACTTTTCAGGTCAGAATATAAGAGGTCATACATGTATCACATTTCTGATGATTACACTGAAAATTAATTTAAATTAAAAAAAAAAAACTGAAAAACAAATTCCACCTGACAAGAATTATTTAACTACTATTTATTTCTTAAAGTATTGCCCCCATTCAGCATTAACTCACATTTTTATCAATACATTTTTCTTCATATGTTGTTATTTACAACATACTGATCACATTTTTATCAATACATTTTTCTTCATATGTTGTTATTTACAACATACTGATCACATTTTTATCAATACATTTTTCTTCATATGTTGTTATTTACAACATACTGATCACATTTTTATCAATACATTTTTCTTCATATGTTGTTATTTACAACATACTGATCACATTTTTATCAATACATTTTTCTTCATATGTTGTTATTTACAACATACTGATCACATTTTTATCAATACATTTTTCTTCATATGTTGTTATTTACAACATACTGATCACATTTTTATCAATACATTTTTCTTCATATGTTGTTATTTACAACATACTGATCACATTTTTATCAATACATTTTTCTTCATATGTTGTTATTTACAACATACTGATCACATTTTTATCAATACATTTTTCTTCATATGTTGTTATTTACAACATACTGATCACATTTTTATCAATACATTTTTCTTCATATGTTGTTATTTACAACATACTGATCACATTTTTATCAATACATTTTTCTTCATATGTTGTTATTTACAACATACTGATCACATTTTTAAAGAACATTCAACAAAATACATGACTTCTTATTAAAAGTTGAGAATTTTATGATGTTCATTCAAATTTCTCGGCACTTAAAGCACTGTTTTCAATGATAAAATGATGGATATATCAAGGTTTAATTTGGCATTGTTCATTACTATGTTATTTATGTTCAGCAAATAGGGACCTATTTGGGGTATGTTTATAAGAGAAATGGTATCCACACTTTCTCTCAAATTATAAAAGTGGGTTTATGAGGCATGGTAAAACTGGGGAGCAGCTTATTGTGTAAAACTGAGCTACAGATAAATATACCATTGTGATCCTCAAAATAAACCAGACAGTATCTCTCTGCTATGTTCATCTCCACCCTCTCAACATCTCCTCCACCACTTCTTCTCTTGTTCTCAAAGAAAAACAGGATGACATCATGTGAAGCAGAAGGCTGTAAGTCCTTCACAAAGATGCAGTTGGAAATGGCAACCTTTGTAACCTGAAGGAAAGTGCCTTGTAGTCTTCTTGTATTGCAACTTTTTCTGAGTGCAGTAAAATCTGGAAGAAATTTGAGCACTCTTAATATAAGATTACGGTATCCTGAAATTTTATTTTTAATTTGCCTTATCACTGACATGCATTTATTGGAAATAAACCCCAATGGTTACCTTTGACAGAATGCATTTTTACAATACCTGCAAAGAAAACTGTAGTTGTCTTTCAATCAATCCAGAAAATGTACCAGTTTATTTTTTCTTCTTATAAAGACATTTTGCTGCTTGCAAGCATTTTCTGTAACAGATACATTTATGAAACTAGTATATCAAAATAGAAGCACACTTGATTTTTAATAATATAGGCCATCAGCCCAAAATAAATACATAGTATAGAATGAAACATATATGAGGTGAGCATAACAATGCCAAATACAACATGCGTGAGTTTTTCCTTTTTACATGTTAAAGAATATCATTTATTTTCTCCATCATTACCTCCCATGGCATCAAAAATATCTCTTTATGTAAGTTCAAATACAGAAATTGAAGTACATACATCACACAAATGTATATAAATATTTCACAACTACAAATGAAATGATACCATTCCACAATGTTAAGATCACAACATGGACATTTTCATATTTTAATTTCTCGAAACATCCTGAATTAACCTTAAAATCAAGCTGATCTCCTCTCAATTTACAGTATATATTCATAAATATAAATGTGTATAAACAAAGCAAATAATCTTCAACACATAAATATGTCTTTAATACCTTCTATAGTCTCAGTCTGTCCATGCTGTTAATCTTTTGGCATAGCTATTCCTGGAAGAAAATACCCTGACCATAAGACAAAAATTTCAACCTCCCATTAGGGTGAACCAGAACATTCCAGAACACTGGAAGACTCATGTGGGAAACCCTGTACACATTGATTATGCAAACTGCCATCTTCATAGTTTCTGAGGAAGCAGCCTAACTTAGCAGGACATCAGTGTGGGGTTGGAGGAGGGAATCTGGCAATAGCAACAGATAAGTATTATATCATTAAAATTAGTTTTACCAACACCCAAACTACATTTAAATATTAGTAATACCAACATATTGCTATTTAATAGCTGAATTGGTCAGTATGGTGGGAGATGATCCCACAGCTGGTGAATAAAAAACAGATGCAAGGGAAATACTCACCCTTGTCAAAAGCAGGAGACTACTATGGATGGAATCCACATAAGCCACTTTCTGACTGACCATGATTAAATCCTATGAGAAAATGTCTAAACTTGGTCTGTTAACAATTGAAAGTAAAAGGAGGAAAAGGTAGTGTGAGAGTGCTGAAATGTGGCTTCAATCGCATCCCCCAATGATGAATGAGTTTGATAGCCCCATAAAGCAGTAATGGCTCAAACCTCAAAGGCTTTAATTTTCACAAAACACAGGTCCCTATCAGCAAGGAACTTGTAAACTTTCTTGATACTTGATAACTGTCCAGGCTAAAATATGAGTTGAAACTTTAAGGGGGAGAAAAAGATGCTTAGTATACTTCCTTCTCCTTTAGAGACTGTTAAATAAAAACACAGCATAATAGCTGAACATAAACAGCTATGTTGATCATCTCCATTGCAGATACAGCTGAGACTGTGGATCTCAATCACGAGTGAAGCAACCAATTGAAACTGGCATTTTCCTAAAAACCTGGTTGGCAAAGGAGAGAAACTGATACATGATGTCCACTGAACCTGATACAGCTCCGCTCTATTGATAGGGCATTAAGCTCACTCCTTCATCTCACAGATGCTAAAGCAAGCAAGAAAACTGTCCTGAGAATAAGATTCTCAAATCAAGCTTCACCCAAAGATTCATGGGGAGGGGTTAAGAGACCACAAGACACAAGAGAGATTCCATTTAGGCATTAGAAAGCAAGATACTGATCTTTGCAGTTCAAAATACCTGATCAGGTCTGCTAAGTGAGAATCTGACCCAATGGCAAGGCCTTTAGAAAATGTGTGAGTGTTGGAAAGGGCTGTTGGATAGACCTTAATTGTATAACTGATCCTTGTGTTTCAAACAGGAAAAGGCACAGTTAGTATTGACCTGTTTTCTACTACACTAATCACAATATTTCTCCATCTGGCATAATACACTTTAGACATACTGAATGATACACTTGGAAACTTTGATAGTAAATGTTTCTTTGCATAGAGATCATTTGAGATGAGCCAAACATGAAGGTGGAGAATCTGTGGGCTGTTCTAGGAGAAATCCCCTGTGCTGCAATAGGAGGTCCTCTGAGGTAATGTGCTGGGGGTGGTCCACCAGCAGATCAAGAAAACCACTGAACCATGATCACTGGGGCCACAGAGATGCAATCAAAATGAGCACAGCAGTGGAGTGCCTGTCTTTGTTTAGGACCCGTGAGATCATTAAGAAAAGGTAGGAAGGCATAAGCAAATAGAGATGCTTTGTAAAGATAAATTTCCAGTTCATTTCCAGGGTTTTTCCAGGATGAAATTTACTTGTTCAAGGTTCATCTATGACCATAGCTGAATGTAATTAAAGAAAATCTTAGCATACACAGCATGCATTTTTTAAATCAAAAACTTTGTCTATTTCAAGACTCTCCCAAAACATTTGAGTCAAAAAAGATGGCATTGACAAAACTGCAAAATGTATCACAGAAACAACTTTCACTACAGTAACTGTATATTCACATAAATTGGCAGGATTGTAAAGTTATTTTCATTTATAGGTTTCCCCCTCACTCTTTAATAACCCAACTTTGTAAAACAATGTAGGTCCACAGTCCACAGTCATGACCACACTACCATGTGGCCAATGTGGAGCAATCAATGGCTGCATGTAGGGAATAGGCTGATCACTTTCCTGCAGTGGAAAGCCATATATCCCATAGGAATTAAGAGGTATAATATGGAAGAGGGAATGCTGATTCAATCCCTTTCCCTAGTATGGCATATATAAGCCAATTTCCAGTCCAGTCCCCTACTGGATGAAACAGCAGTCTGGAGAGAGAGAGACTCAACCTGGTCCCTATCCCCATAGAGTAAGGGGCTCAAGGACATGTGAATGAAGAGGCCCAATCCACTAAGAATAAGGTAATTCTGTGTATTCATCACACTTATATTGTATGGCAGAATTTTCTCACCCGCATAAACCAGGAACACTGCATCCATGTAGCTAAACCTATTTATCCACTCCAATAGAAAAATCAAAATCAAAAGGTCACATAGGTCAATCACATTTTAAAACCACATGTACTTTTTCTGATACCAATGAATAAGACAAGCAAAATTGTCAACATAAATACCAATTACTGACCAAAATGTAATCTGTGACCAAATTAATCATACACCTGCTCTAATCTTTATTGTTGTTATCATTTAAAGCATTTCAAATTAATGTGTTGTTGTTGCCATGGGTTTATCACCATTTTTCAGCACATGATAAGCTATACCTGGCAGCCAGCATATTTGGTAGATGAAGAACCTGGGTAAAAGCCCTGGGAAGAACCATTGGCCCATGAGAAGCTACTGGCAAGCTTTCTCACAGTCCCACATTAGCCAAGCCAGAGTCTCAAACCCATGAGGACAGATGTAAGATGTCAGTGATCTATACAGTCAAGCATCTTATAACACTAGGCTACCTAGGGCCCAAAACTATTGTGTAATGAAAAGCCATAATGTGACGTGTGATAGAAAAAAACTATAGTTAATATGTGGACTCAGAATAGCGTATTTAGAAAAGGAAGTGGAGCAAAAAGTAATTATACATTTAACAAATCTTAAATGCAAATCTGACATCAAACTTTTCACTACAAATTGCTAAAAACTATATACACAAAAGAGTCACTTTGTGTCAAGCCAAGTTTTTATTTAGGTAGAAAGTAAATAAAACTTTACCAATGAATTCAATCAGAAAAACTCTAATATTGTCCTCAATCTATCATGCAAATGGGCTCTCAAGCACATAAATGAAAATCAAAGTGATCACTATGTCAACCTTCGACCAATGTGTATTAAAAAAAAAATGTATAAAACATAACCAACATGTTTATGTGTGTGTGTGTGTGTGTGTGTGTGTGTGTGTGTGTGTGTGTGTGATTTGGATTTTTAACGTAGATTTAACAATTTTTCAGTCATATCGCTACATTGTCTGCAGTGTGGCAGTTTATAGTGATGTTTAGCACTGGGGCATCATGCTACAGACATGTAGCATGATGTCCCACCTAGTCACATTGTCCTGACACTAACCTCTTAATGCTGAGTGCCAAGCGAGGCAGCTGTTAGTACCATTTTAATAAGTCTTTGGTATGACTCAACTGGGAATCGAACCCATGACCTCCCGCATCCAAGGTGGATGCTCTAGCCACTAGGCCACCAGAGCAGTCCAACATCTTTAGGAGTATGTTTAATAATGTATGTCAGTGAAATTTAAATGCATACAATTCCTTTATGAGCCAAAAACAAACCCTTAAATACATAAATTGCAAAGAAAAATCAGTTGGGGCCCTTGGGTGGCCAAGTGGTTTAAGGTGCTCACATTTACTAACCACTCTCTTCTCACTTCTGTTCACATGGGTTCGAGTCTCTTGCTCAGGTGATGTGGGACTGTGAGAAAGTTTGACAGCAGCTTCCCATGGGTTAGTGGTTCTTTTTGGTGTTCTCCCAGGTTCTTCCTCCACCAAATATACTGGCTGCAACATATAGCCTCTCATGTGTTGACAAATTGTGTTAAACCCAAAACAACAACCAGAAAAACTGGCTGTTATGGATAGCCTATCATGTGCTGAAAAATGGCATTAAACTCATAACAACAACATAAAGTCAGTTAAACTGAATTGCAATTATTAAATAACGTAAAGCTTAACCTAATGAAAAACACATCAGTCATATCTAAACAAATGTTCTTTCATATGAAATATAATCAAAACCTTAAATGCAAACTTTAACCTGTTGTCTATTTCTTCCAGTGCCAAGGTCATAGTATTAGCTCTCCTGCATTTTGTTGAGACCAGATGCAAAAACACAGTGATCTGTATCTTCCTTAATAAAAATATTTTTTATTCATCTAAATAATCAGAATTTTCTATTTGACTGTTCAATGCATTTAATTAATCTGTCTACTTCATGCACAATTTGAAGTGAAGAATTATAAAACATAATTACCAATACAATCTGAGAAAGTTACAACAACTTTTCCCTCCTCTACCCCATACAGGTATTCTGTGACTTTCATTCCTGTCTCTGTCTCCAGGAAGTTGGTCAGCAGTTCCTCTGTTATGGCACTATTCAGCCTCTGGACCAGGACTCTATTTTCATAGCAGGCCTTCTGTGGTGGAGGGCAAAACACTGTCACAGACAATGTCTGACCTGCCACCTGGTGGGGACTGTGGGAAATTACCCTCTGGACAACTGATACAGAAAAGTAAAAAGGCTACTCCATTCATTACCAAACATAAAAAAGGCTATCCAATGCATCCTGATTTTAAATGTTTGTTTTTTATTTAATTAAGAGCTAACAATCACATATTTAACCCTCCTACATTTTGCAGTTAAACAAATGGGCATCTATCTAAATGAGCACTGAGTAATGTCAAGTCATTTTTTCAATAAAATCTGTTGTCCTCAGTTTTAAAAAAACCCAGTTACATATGATGATAAGCAATTGAATGATGTTACTCCATGTAATGCATGCTAATAGCAATTCTAAAACAAAGAATAACAGAAATAACAAAATAATTTATTTTTACATACATGCATGTTATCCATCTGAAATCCAATCATGTCCGAAACAAACACATTTGTTCACAGAATGTATCAATCCAAACAGAATAAGCACTGTCAATCACATGTTAAATGTTCTGTGATTTTATGTCATTTAACACTTGATCATTCTTGATATTTTGCAAAGCCTACATGTTGCAACTCTGTGGTCTTAAACTAAGCAACAGAAATGAGCAAACACCAACAAGTTTTGTAAAATTCAACAAATAATTTATTTCTGAAGAAAGCAAAAGTGAAAATTTAAAAAAGAACTTATATTATTGTGAATTAAATCCCCAATAGTCCATAAAGTTCTATCACAAGTCCAAAGGTCTGAATTCCAATTCTGAATGTGCTGATGTGCCAGGAGCCTCAAATGTGTTATGTGCCAATAGTCTTGATGTCTCAAAATGATATAATCCAAAATGTCCAAAAATGAATTCACAATTATCCAAAAAATAGTGATTTAGTCTGAAAATACAAACAGCACTTACCAATTCCAGTGAATAATTTAAGCAAATAAATCCACCCAAATTAAAAACTTGAACAAAACAATAAGACTGATTCCACTTCAAATGTTCAAGTGGGAATGAGTAATTCCAATATAATCAACATTATATATAAAAACCTAAGACAAAATTTGCAAACCTGGATGAGGGTCAAAAGTTCATTTTTTAGAAAATTCTAAGTTCAAAATCAAGGCTGTATTCAGAACTCAGTATCAAGTAAACATGTTTATCTTAAAGTGATATTAGACATGTAGGCCCAACTCCTATATATTATAGCAATTATAGATAAAGGGTCAATAACACAATACAATTAAATATATATAACATATGATCATGAACAAAAGCTAACACATAATACAAATTAAAGATACAGAACACTATATTTCGCAACTGCATAATCTTCAGGGATCAATATCCTGGCGTTCTAGTAACATCAGTCCTTTCTCAAATACAAATATGACATCAGAAACAGGGGTGCTTCCAGCGAGTCCTCCTCACAACTATCAATAGTAGATCCAATTTCCCGCTGATCGGGATTTATATTTTCTCTATCTGTGCCTTGGAAAACCTGGAGAAACTAAACATACAGAGCGCTATGTAGTTCTGTGCCTTTTGATAATTCTTTTTTTTCATTTTAGTCCAGCATCTGCATCTAAACCAGTGATCATATTATTAATTTTTTCCTCGAATTTTCACACCATGCAATATTGACTCAGACACTCTTAATTCCTTTGCAAATTTTTTTGCACCTCCCCAGGTTGAAGTTTCTTGAAACATCCATTGTATCCATCAAAGAATAAGCTTTTCTTTTCTTGGACATTTCCAAGGAGAGATTAAATGTCTTCACTATTTATCCAAATTATTTAAGTGATCTGTCTTAATTCACTCATAATTACTGATAATACTGAACTCAATTTTAAATCTAACTGATTTCACAAAAATGCGACACTTAATTGCTGTACTGGACCTTATTTGTGACCACAAAACATAAAGCAAATGACCATCTATCACTGAATGCCACTTTCTCACTAGTGACTGGATAATGCATTCTGGGCTGTACTGCAGCAGATCACAGAAACTGGCAGCAAGTCCAAAAGATATGCCCACACTAATCCTTTCTGTGATTTATTGCTGCCCAGGTGTCAACAAACGTTATGATGGATGATAAGCTGGTCTTTATTATTATCAGCAAGGTAAAGGAAAATTCAACAGTCCTGTGTGCTGTAAACATACACAATAGTTGACAAGGATCAATTACAATTGTGGCATATTAGAGATATGGGTAATTTTGGGTGTGCAACAGCCTGTTAGGAATGCAATATCTGACATTGCCTGAATGTTATAGTGGCCACTTGAGTCAAATGGTGACTGTACAAACATGTTCTGGTGTTATCCAAACAAAGTATAGTTTTGAAGTAAAGGTTTTAGCTGACAGATGTTGAAAATTTTATTTTCAATATTTTTCAATAATTGTCGTAATTCTGGTTATGGGGTTGTTAGTTTTATCACATTATATCCAGAATTGTGTAATAGCAAAGAACTTTATATTAAGGGAGAGCTGTATTAGTACATTTTGAGGATCAACATCTCAATCAAATATTGACCACATCTGTAAATGTCCATAAATTATAGCAGAGCAAGATTTTGTGTTACTGGCTTATTTATCTTTTGTCCTGTATACTATTAACACAGGATAATGTAAACTATACTGAAAAACAAAACAAGGCCTTGTATAAAAGGGTGTATTAAAAAAATGTGTACCTATCATCAACATTTTGTGGTACTGATCCTTACTTAGATCCAAAGATCCTGTTATCTATCAGTATGTAAAAAAATAACACAAGTCTAATTCAAAGGTAAACAGTCATGAAAAACAACCTAAAAATATTTATTAAAATATACTATAGCTTACTGTAGTATTTTAGGGCATCTGATTAAATTTTTGGCAGAATATTTTAAATTTTTGTCAAACAATTACTATAAATAGGCACTGTCCAAGCTGTAACGAAGTGTACCTTCAGGCTCTTCAAATGTGATGTAAGCGACATCATCTTTGATCTCAATCTCCTCTATATCACCTCCTCCAGATCGCCGGGTGTTCTCAAAATACATCTCCAGAAGATCAGGACTTGTGTCTAAAGAAAAACCTCTGACCTCCACAGTTTTTGAGCTGCTTCCACCATCACCTGTTTTACCCTCACCTTCCAAAATGGTTAACCCCTGAACTGCTGAAAGTGTATAAAATATTCATCTTTTGATAGGTTTTGTGTTATTATAACTAATTTACAAACTTTGGGTTAAGAACAATTCATTCTAAGCAGATATAAATAAGGCACTTGAGAAGAAATCAGAAGGTGAATTTCTTTGACAACAGCGATGAGACTGGCACCATTAACTGCAAAAAAAGTTTGGAAGTTTATTTATAGATTTGCAAAAGACAACAGCTAGAAAACTGTAGCCTTGTCTGTAGTTTTACTGAGAATCTGAAAACTGGGATAGACAGCAAATGTTTTATTGATATTACCCTGTCTTGATATCCATTACATACCTCACCTGAATAAAACTGGAAACATTTTAATGTAATAAACCAGATTTTCACTGCAGTTTTAATGGAAGCAAAACCTCTAACAGGTTACCAAAACCATACTCTTTTTCAGTTTAATGAATGACCATCATAGCTAATTCCCTAGAAACAAGAAGAAAGCTCCATATTAGTTGACTAACATTGCCCAACATATTAGCACTGGTTACTATCAATGCAAGATTTAGCATTTCAGAGGTAACAGCTAAATTAAAATTGATTTTTTGTACTTAAATGTCAAATTTTACAAAGTTCAAAGTTGTAATTTTGATAAAAAACCATTAATAGTACAGTTCTAAATATAAATGCTGCACAGAATTCCAGAAATTTTCATGTGGAAACTGTTCATTTTTTCTATTAACTGTAATACCTTCTTTCTACAAGGGATTCTTGGTGGAATTTAGGGCCATGGGATATAAAAGAACATCATCTTGAGTAAATCTGAGTATTGATAATTAAATTTATTTTGTCTACCAAAGTGGTGTAAAGTATAGTCAGTTTTAAACACACTGGTGACAGTCCAACACAAACTGTCATTGAGAAATGCAATACATATATTTGCCAAAACTTTTAAATGTGAACATTTGTAATGCTGTATCAACTGTTCTTCCTCATCCATGCAATCACGCTTAACATGTAACTTTATTCTATCTTATATTTGCTAAATTTCCATAATAAAGAATAAATATCCAAGGTATGACTTTTCAAAATACAGAGGTTAATACAGAGGTTAATATGAAGATCCTGCAATAAGAAAAAAGTTATGTTTGAGACTGTGGAGTCTTCATGCAAGAGAAAATATTTAAAAATGGTGCATTATTAGTAAGTAAATAAATTTTTCTATCTTTAATAAAAAAGAGAAAATTAAATTGATTTTAACCTGTTCCTCCTTCTGCCATAGTCAGATCTTCATCTTAAAATTCATTAGATTCTGGATTCTGGAAGGAGATGGAAAGAAGCATTAGACAATGATGAAGCTTTTACGTATGACCAGAGCTCTGAAAATGGTGAGATTTCACATTTCAGATTTTTGTTCCATTGACATATCTAATGTCCAATTGGCATCATTTCTTGATGCTAAAATGAACATTCTTAAATTGATCAAATTTTGTTATGCAAGTCAGTGAAAATATCATTTGGATGTTTTGTTGTTTTACTAATAGAAGACATATTTTATTGATGTTAGATAGATATCATTTGAAAAAATCTGAAAAGCCTAAATACTATAATGCCTTCTCTAAACTTTGGTGCAAATTGGTCAAGAAAATGTTCATGAGAAGTTGAAAATAACAATTATGAGCAAACACAGGACCATGCTAAAAGTCCACTTAAACTGATCCCACTGCAGAGGACCTCCCACTCCTCCTACATCAGTGTCATATTCATTGTGGAGGGAGGGTGAATCTGTTAAATTAATGAAATTAATTTTCAAGTATAATAGGACTGATGGCATTGTGTTTTAAGTTGTAAATTTTATCAAATGCAGTGTTCATTTATATTTCTGTGTTCTTGGTTTAGGTACTGATGTTCAGAGTGATAATGTAACTTAACTGGTCAGTTGTCTAAGTATCTAAGACTTGTGCACATCATTAAATCTTATCAGCAATCAATTAGCTGTAGTGGACAGGCAGGATTGGCAGTAGAGTCAGTGGGCCAGGTGAGCTAAATCTTAACACTAAGTTTTTACCTCAAATTGATTGATGAATTAAGTCTTGTACAGCTGTTTTGAAACAATATAAACTTTTATTCTCCCCTAGGTAACTTTATTCTTCTAAATTACATATATCAATTAGCTGTCTAATTGACATTTTTGAATTTTCAAAAAAACAAAGTAGAACACAAAGAAAAATGTGTTCATGGAACACAAATGCCCCACCTTCGTGACCTTAATGTGAAACTTACCAGATATGGTCACATTCTATTCATTTGTCCTAGCATACAGCACAGACCCCCATTTTTATTGTCTGCATATGGATTGACTTATACATGGTTTATATGTGGTATTTAAGACTGGCAGATGTCTGAATGGATGGTTGATGATGAAGTACTACATTCATTGCGGCTCTTTAAGAAAAGGTAAAACTTCAATGAAAATTCAGATGCATTTCATAAAGCATTAAAGCCAGGTGCACAAGTTGGATCCATTTCAGAAATATGCAGGCAAAGTACTCTAGTTGGAAACCATCATAGAGGGACAAAGATGTTGTTTTATCACTATTTGACAATATTATATGTGAGTAAGAACTCATTACTAGAATATTCGTCAAAAGAATATTGTTGTGAATATCTGCTGAACAAACAAATAAAACAATTACATTATAGAGAAGAATATGAAGAATTCCAATATCTCCCCTCTGTTTGACCTCATCTAATCCCTTTAAAATCACTCTTTTTGATAACTCATATAAAATATATTGGATGCTTACTTTCCACAAACAAAATGAAAGAAAAGTTCAATAAAAAGAGACTATTCCGACAACTCACCTAATGAGATTTCCTGACATCCAAAATGAAAAATATACATATCTTTCTGCAGACTTTGGTATCCCAGGTAACATTGTAAAAAACCATGAACCTTGTCCCCAATGCTACCAAGATATTCCCATGTCCGAAATTTGATTAAGTTGCATAATTATGTTTTCTTATTTGTTAACTCATTTAAGGTTTCCTCCAGTTTATCTACAAAACATGGTTTGATAAAATACATTCATACTTGTTGTGTTACAGTATTGTCCTACAAATAAAACCCAAGTCATGACTTTTCACCATAAAATCAATGTTAAGGTGTTGACTGTTGACTTGTGTATTGGAAAGCCTGACCTAAATCCATTTGTACAATACAAATTAATATGTTCATTAGATCAAAAGTACAAAAGTCAAGATTTTGACTTTGACCTTGACTCAGTGGTGAGTTGATGTTATTCACTATAAAGCTGAAATAAAAAAATAAAATCATACAGTACTATGCTTGATCAAAATTTACTTTATTTTTCAGAGCTTTGGTGTTAACAAACTTTTGCAGATTAATTAAGCCCAACAGAGTACCTTACAATGTCCTCTAGTAAAAATTGCATATTGATGTACATGCATTTTAACAGTCTATTCAGGAAATGTATAGATAATAAAGCAATGTCACAATTGTGTGACACATGTCCATCTGATGATGTACTCTCTTTCTGTTGAGCTATTTTATGAAATGTAGCTAAAATAAAATGAAATTATAATATTTCCCTTTAATAATAAAGTTTCAAAATAAATGTTTCATTCAAAATTAATGAGCATATTTTGCTTGAAATATTTACATTTATTATTTTGAAAACAAATATTCAAAATAATGTCACTTTTCATCACATTATAGATTACAGATTTTAATGTCTTTTGTGCCAAATGTATGACTCATAGATGAAGTCTCATCACAGTTCCTCTCTTCTTTAAACTCTAGAAAAGAAAAAACTTTTAAATAAAAGACTTTATTGCCTAATTTAAAACTTACAAAAAATACTAGATATCAAATAAACTTTTTCTTGTCTTTTTTTGACCAAAACTGGAAATCATCATGCAAGATGGGTTCATAAAATGTACATATTTTCCTCAAAATTTATTCCAACTATTTAATGCTTTATATACAATTTAATGCAAACAATAGTTTAGTTAATTATAATTAATCCTGTTGGATATTTATTTATGCAGCAAACTGTAAAACTAGTATGAGAAATGAACTTTGAAGCATAAAAGATTGATAGTTTTTGATTTTCAAGTGTATACCCTGGCGAAATCATGAACTTTAATAACTGTTAATATTAATTATGTTTAAAGTTATAATATTTTCCATTTTAAAACTTTCCTAATTGTTAAAGATGTAAATTCGTAATTTGAAACGAAATTTCGTCACATTAAACAAAGATGAAAACAGAAAATGGTGCACCAGTTGAGATTAAAACAACAGGCATATTTATTTGCCAAGTCAAGAATAGCTTCAGAGCAAGTGCAGATTTGAAAGTACTTAATATTAATGATAATAGTTACAGGTTCTTAAAAGTTAAGTGTCCTATTTTTAGATCCAGAATGTATGTTAAGGAATAATTTCTTTTTTGAAGGTTAGTATAGGAAAACAATCTCTTCTGGATTGTGGCACAATGTTTCATGAATTGATAAGTTAACAAAGAGCTTCTACACTGATACTGAATGATATTGTTCAAATTGTCAGATTATAAGGCACTGTATTTCATGAAAAGGTTGATTAATTATATAATCCTGAGACCGTGTGTTTATAATTTTATAAAAGCTGCATTGATTTTATTGTTTCATCTTTCTGTGAGAGAAGGCCATCCAGTTTCAATATAAAATACTTCTCTGCAAACAAATTTTGGAGGTTCTGAAACAATTTGTTGGCTAAAAATAATCACGGAATAATTAATTTAAACAGGAAACATGTCTATTACTTTTAAACTTTATCAACTATCTCCACTTCCTGGTCAATTTAAACAATCTACACCCAGCAGTAATAGCATTGTTTTGATTTTTAGTGACTGATATCAAGAATGACAACTCTTCCAACATGCTTATTGTGAAATGGGTCTATTGGTATGAAATTGCCTTGTTTCCTGTAAGCAGTATAATGTAACCTCTACCAAGGCCAGGTACTAGGGAACTAGTTTCCTGCCTCGACCAAGTTTGGAAGTAGACCATTCATTTCATAGGTAAAGAGGACTTTGAAAATCAATTTCTTGTTTTTAAAAATGCATAAGTAATAAGTGTAACAATCCATGCACAAATCAAAATATATTCTGACATCTTTGACTGTGTATGAATACGCCACAAAAATGGCGAGTAGAAAGTTTTACTGCAATGGCAAACTCATTTTCCTCTGTTCCAAATTCAAGCCAACCAGCCCACACCTTAATGACATATTATCCAGACATCTAATTTAATGACTTTAATAGAAAAGAAAAGAACTGCATCTGATATTAAGCATATTGGCAATTCTTTGACTGTGTAATGATATCTTATGTTAAATAATAGAAAACTAACTTCCCGAGATAAAATGACCATGGTGAGCTAATGGTAGGCATATCTGACTACCACTGCTCCAGATGGAATGAATGTCAGACAACTATTCACAATTTTTTCAGAGCTCTATTTAATTAACAACTAAAAGATTTGCTGATTTTGATGCCACCATCTGTACACCTGATGTTCTTCATCTACTTGCCATTTTAAATGTTATCTTCACAAGAACGATTGAATAGAAATGGAAACAACATTTGTGTGAGCAATGTAACTATTCAGAATTCTGACATTATGATTATTTTGTGAGTGGGTATTAGAATGTTGTGTGATTTAGCAGTTTCTTGCCATTGTTACCTTGTAAACTAATTCAGCACATAATACATTGGGCTTTATGTTTCTTTTACAAAATATATCCATCCAAGCCAGGTAAAATTCCAAACAAATATCTGAATAACTATTTTCTCTTTGAATAAAAAAAGGTATCTGATTACAATATTTGGTTATTCATTTCAGATCTATAGTGTACTCCCACCACCACAACCTACATACCACCCCCTCTTTCCTCGTTAATTGGGTGAACATCTAAATTCTCCTTTAGCCATCTACAACATGTGGTGTCTTTCTAGCTTTCTTTCCTCAAAACATAATTGAATTAGTGTGTAAAAAAAAAAAAAAAGTCTGGGCAGACCTGCACAATGATATCGAAAGTACTATGGTACTCGATAAAAAAAGTTACATATTCTGCTTCTATTATACAACTGACAGTTGTACTGTAATAACTAAAGTAATTCAAAGGAAAGGATATTTTATTACAAGTCGGCACACACACACACACACACACACACACACACACACACACACACAACCAGAATTCACGAAATTTACTCAACCACTCTATCGTACCGATTCTGTTTCAAGCTTAACTATCCTACAACATTGATACAATTTCTCGGTGGATTTTCTACCGACAGGGCCTTACCAGCTTTCCTTAAAACAGCTGTTCTCCACAGTTTTGTATGTTTTTTCGGGGGGGGGTCTTACAGACTGGTGGCACTATAGTAATGCCAACCATTCACGTAACCATCACGATCTAAAAACGTGACTTGGCATACAAGATATTTACTAGTAAAATGAATATTAACTTATTCTTGTCCAAAAGATCTTATAGTCTTTGTGCAACCATCAAACTTATTCACATTTACCTGTTTAAATATCTGCTCTCGTCTGCAAAGTGAAAGTAGACAATGTCAATCGGAATACCTCGTGGGTATTTCTGGATTGTCTCCTGCTTTTCCGATCATTAACGGAAATGCTCGATCACAGTAAGGACGCTCTAGAGATTCTACGAACATCTCAGAGAGTGACAGGTGTAGGGTGAAATCGTTTGCATTTGCAGCATGCACAGTGGAGAGAATATTGCCATACCTATATACTACTTTAATGTACTAAGGCTACATTTTCTTTGGATATTATAATTAAGGAAATTGTACATGATGTAAGCACAGTTATAAAAAGTGACTGCTCCATTGTGCTGAAGAATTTGTTGTTGTTGTTGTGGGGCTTAACGCCATTTTTCAGCACACGATAGGCTATACATGGCGGCCAGTATTAATGGTGGAGGAAGAAACCGGGAAATCCCCGGAAAGAACCACCGACCCACGAGAAGCTACTGGCAAGCTTTCTCACATATCCACATTCGTCGAATCCGAGACTCGAACCCACGCAAACAGGTGAGATGGCAGTGATCCGTAACGGAGAGCGCTTTAGACCACTCGGCCACCCTGAGAAAAGGACCCCCGCCCCCACCCCCTGAATTAGTCTAAAGTACCCTATCTTTCAGCAGTTACTAAAATAGGGGAAAGGAATATTGTCATGTTAGAAAATGTCAGCTCCTAAACGCTCAATGAATGAATTACAAAATATATAAAATGTATTTTTAAAAAGTTATCCTCTCTCTCTCTCTCTCTCTCTCTCTCTCTCTCTCTCTCTCTCTCTCTTTTTTACAATTTACCTCTAAGTCCAGGATGTGAAAATGACCAAGCGGAAGTAGCAGTTTGTTTTAAGAATGAACATCTGAACTAAGCCAAGTTGTATGCTCTATAACCCAAATTCCACTCACCACTCATACGCCAAAAGAAAGGGAATTGAAAATTATTTTAACAATACCTAACATATACAAGGTCTTTTACATAGCCCGGATAACCAGTGAGGAAAACCTGGGAAATTCTTTTTCTTTAAAATCTAACCCATAAATACGAAAATGTAGAGCGTCACCAATATGATTGCAGTCTGGGATATCGATCGGAATGTGACTCGGTCATTTCCGTCAGGTCTTTCTCGAGTAGAAAAATGGTCGGGATCTGACGGAATGACCGGGGAATGACTGTCGGAAATGACTGGCCGGACTAATGAAAAAATAAATAAATAAATAAAACAATTTAGAAAGTGACAGGACCCACTCTGAATAAAATCAATTATAACAGTCCTACGTGGGACAGTGGAGATCTGATTTTAAGCAAACTGGAACAGACCTGTTTCAGTCCGTGTACCCTGGGTCATCTGTGTGTTTTACCCCAGGTTACCCAGATGGACCTGATCATCATTTACCTAATAATGAAATAAGCTGACATAATCACGATCGAGAGTAGAATCTTGTATCCTATTCTTCGTTCTTTCGGCCTAAATATTGCATTTCTCGACGTGGGATTAGAGAAGACAAATAATCAGTAATATTTAACATACTTGTGTCACCATTTTGAAAACAATCCAAAATTTGCAAGTTAGATGATTATTAAGGCCAATATAAAGAGAAAGTGCTCTGTCCTAGTGCACTGTTCGTCATTTACCAGGTCCATAGATTGAAACACTACGATTACATGTCTAAGTGCGATGAAACCTTGTTCGGTAGTTATTTGCCGTGGTAACTGTTCAAGCGTGCCTTTGTATGAGCCTGTTCTACGGTTATCGAAGCGATCATTGTAGGCAGCACAATGTCCATATTGACAACACAACTCTATCACCATCATCCTAGACGTCATGTCAAATTGTATCGTTTCTGTTGTCTACTCGATATAATATGACTGTGTTTGGTTCCGAAAATAGTCTTGCGAACATCTCTACAAAACCCAAATATGTGAGTGAGAGGAATCGTACATGAAAACGACACGCTGAAAAACTCCATTGTTATAATTCGGATTGATGTCAATAAGTACGTCTTCTACGTCTACATGTGCGTTATATGAACGATTTTGAGGTCGCCTACGTGTATCCTGTAGGTATATCACACAGTCGGATAAATCCTAATGAAACATCATAGACTGGCCAGCCAATGGCGTCCGCATAATTGTTTCTTTTGGGGGTGGGGTGGGAGGCAAACATGTAGTGGTCAGCTATTAAGTTTTACAGATGTATGCCAAAACATGTTTAGAGGTGAAACCCGGGGAGAGGTTTAGTGACCCCCACCCCTTGCACATATGTGCGGGCGCCCATGTGACCAACGGACCTAGTGTTAACATTGCTGTATCTGCTGCTCAAACAAACTTCGATTTTCTTTCGATTGACTAGATCTCGAGCACTGTTGAGCAATGCCATGAAATATCTAACCTTGGTACCGAAGTCGGAATTGTTACCATTTCCATTATCATTTCGTACAAGTTTCACCTCGATTTCCAAAAAAGCAATCTGCTGAAAATACCGAGATCTGATGTACAGTTATAATTCTTTTCGGTCTTCTTGATGGGGGTAATTAACCGGATACGAATGACACTGAAAATCTCGGACGCTTTGATCCTTCACACATAGGCGCTTCTATCTTAAACGCGATATCGTGTTCACCTTTGAATGGAGCCATCATAGAACATTAGTTTTCACTTATACATTACCGGTTTCGTCTGATACTTTACCACTGTAATCCGCTTCCCATTGCTACCGTTAAAATCATCAAATCGGTACTTGGTTACGTCAACTCGATCAGGCGCCGTTCAACATCATCTTTTTTCACTTTACTAACCGACGCGTGTATTGTTGCCGTCGATGGCTATGAAACTCCTCATGGAAGCGCATACGCCTTTGGTTGTACTTGTGGAACCTGTGTCTGCCGTACTAATCATTATAGTTGATCCCGGATCGAATGAAATGCATGCAATTCCATAATTTCTAACCGGTCCACGGCAGCACTTTTTGATGCCGTCAGCAACATGCATTGCAATTTGTTTCACAATTGGTGCCGTGCGCAAGATCAGGCGCACGAACACCTTTTGCGACTCCCGTGAGCAGTCCCTGGATGACTCAAGAAGACCTTTTCCATAACATGTTGCGTAAATGGGTTTTCTTGTGTTGATAACACACAGGTCTTAATCGTCCAGGTACGACTGTCATTGTCTATTTTAAAGATCATTTCAATCTCTAATGTACAGTTGTATTGTCACGGTCTCCCCGTGTAGGTCAAATATGTGCCCAACCTGGTGCACGACAAAAAATTAGAGGCGCCTCAACGCGGGATTTATGCATGGAATACGCATGATCTCCTCGGGAGTAATCGAAAGCAAATCGCCCGGAGACGCATTCAAAAAGAACCTAAACAATATTTAACCTTGAGAGGGCATGTTAGAACCGGATGCTCTATAACTGCCACTAGTGGCACCACACGTCAAATTAACCCAAATCGTCAACGTGATCCTAACAATGTCTTGCGCGATATGCAATATATCCCCTCCAGGTCCTATACGCCGATATCGACGTGACGCTTGGCGTTTTATTTACAATGAAGCGCTGCATCGCGGCATTGGTTTCGAGAAGAACATGGAATGGAAAGAGTCCCAGAACCCATCATCTGAGATATATACATCACAGATATCTCAATAAATTCGTGCACCAACGCGTGGAACGTTCTCGTGTCCATGATGTGATCGGCATCAACCGCTGACAAAATGAGGTGACTTCAATGATGACTTCTAGTGCGTTGTTGCCGGAGCGAATCGAGCCCATGAGCGTTACAACCTATCTACGAGTTCATGAATCTATTGCTGATCGCACAGTCCACCAAGCCCTTCTGCAGCAGATTCAGGTATGCCCTCACGCGAACAAAAGTTACATCTTTTCCTTCTTTCATGTTCAAATTTATATATTTTATCCACATCTCTTTACCTTCTTCTACGTCCCAGCCATGCATTTATCATACGCGCTTGTAAAAGAACCCCCTATCTACCAGTGGCAATTGGCTTCCCAGTAAATTCTCTAAATCCCATTTTTGCGATTCACGGTCCAGATCTTCTTTATATGATTTCGATGGTTCCATCGTATTTTGAGAACGATGCTTTTCCAGTTGAGCGGTCTGTTAACAGCGATATGTCCATGAGAATTTTAATGATCAACTCGCAAACTTTTTCAGTAAAGAATTGAACTGGTGTTCGCATCTTTAACTTTTTCTAGCTTGGTGTCGGTGAAATATTCGCAGAGACTCCTCTAACAACTTCGGCGAGTGCACGGGTGCAATTTGCTACCCCATCAACTTCCATTCCTGTTTCCCCGATATTGCCTAGATCCGCGTCTAGATATTCTTCAAATTTTACCCGTGACGTCTGGCAAGCCTACGACGGTCTCCGCGCCTTCTTACTTGGCTTTCTCTGTCCTGAAAATTGGACCAGGTTCCTCTTCTGTTTTTATGATCATGGCGGTGGCGCTTGCGACTTTCTTCACCACCTCGACAGTTTCGCACGTGGGTTTCATCAAAGGTGCAAACGTTTGTTCGAAGCCAGCTGTGAGATCTTCCTCTGCAAATTTCCGCGACCACAACATATCTTTGACACGTTCTTGGACATCCATGTGATTGCAACGAAGTTCTAATTCTTCCCTGGTAATCTTCTGGTGTCGGTCATCAGTCTCTGCTATGGCATCGCCGATTGTACCATTTGTGTACATTCAACATAGTATTTTTATTGTTTGGTCAGACGCATTCGCATCCAGACTTGCTAGATACGTTTCCCCGCATAGGTCAAGTCAGTCGTGAGAAAACTATATACGTTTCGTGTGATATACTCCGAAACTCATCGCACGAATGGTAGACAGTACATCTGTTTGCGAAGCCGTACGCGTCAATCCCACGAATATCAATATGTTACAGTTGTTCTGGGTCACTTCAGGCGTGTGCGTTTATCGCTGTGTCACATAGATCACGTCCTTGTCAGGGTTCGAGAAAATATTCTTGCAGTGTTGTCTTGCCTACAAGCATCACATCCTCATGCACAAGAATATTCGAGTCTTGGTCAAGGTCGCAACGGCAGGAGCTTCATGGATTTTCGGAAAGAACTGGACAATTGGCGATTCTTCCGATACCTGACTCGCAAACGTCAGCAAAACATCTCAATACATTTTAGCACTGCTGATCATCCACCGATGGAGCAATCAGGAACAGCTGATCACACTTAAAAAATCGCACGATCAGAATCAGCACCCAAACCGAACTGAGTAACAAAGAACTGGTTTAATCGGACGTCTGAGGCATCGCCCGTGCACAGAAGTCAATGGCAGTGAAGTAGGTTTCATTCTTTCATCAAGATGCCATGTTAAATATCAATTGTTATATAATCTAACATGACTCCTTCATATTTTGTGCGTGGTCGCACAAAACCTACAACGAATCCAACTCGGTTTTGAACGCGTTAGGACAAAACCCCAATCGCTGAAACTTGTGAAACAAATACGTTTACGTTTGTATAATATCCAGGTCCATAGGTCGTGCTAAAAGTTCTAGATGGAAAAAACAGGCTTTCATCCAGTTTCTTCCAAAAGATCAGGTACGTGTACGCGGACGCGGTCGCAAACACATGCAGATATGCACCAACCATCGTGGATGTTGCCAGCAGTTACAAAGAGCCGAGATGTTGACGTCCAAAGATTTAACAAGTGTTGCAGATGCGTTCAATCGCATTTGCATTCTTCGTACCGATAACATGGACACAGCGTCTGTAGATAGATCTAGGTAAAGAATTTCTCGGAGCCGTTGCTGCGTTGTTGGCGAAACACTATGTCCCGGTTTGTTTTGTTGACTTATATCAAACCATTGTGGAACGATTCAACCATTCATATGCAGAGCGAGAATTAGGGCATCGGTACTCACTGGAATGGATGATTCATGATTGATTACGAACAACAGGGTGGAAACCCGTTGATGCGATCCAGCAGAAAAATGTTGCAGCCCGCAACCGCGTAGCCGTTTCACAACCACCCGCGTTAAACTTTGTTGAGGACAATCTGTCTCGCTATCGTTGTGCTCCAAATGAGCCGAAAGGTGAACAACGCCATGCAGCTGACCATGTATGGTCAATGCTTTCACGATCTCAGACGAGACTGATGTTCTGGGACAGCGAAGGCGCTACCATTTGGCTCACTTGGACAATCTAACCGCAAAGCCTCCTAGTAAGGCATTCGTGCAGGGGAAATTACAGTTCATTTCCGCGAATACAGAATTACCACCGATGCTTACTTTAGGCAACTCTGTTGTAGACGTCCACAGTGCGCGACGGTATCAATCGCTTGGTGCCAATAAGTTTAAATGGCCATACCGTCAAGGAAAATCGACCGCTTTATATTCAACCATACACACCCATACGATGTTTCTGAAACTGAATAGGGTTTACCACGTGCATGAATTCGTTCCGCTCACATCGATATTCAACGTACAGCCGGAGATCCTTTGCGACTAATACCGGGGAAACTCCTTTAACTTTCTTGATGTTGTTGCTGGATCCACCTGGTACAGTCATGATCGAATACATTTTGGGTGTCGGTCCCACGTATTCTTCCATGGGCATCGTCTTTGAATTTTCCTACAATTGCAGTTGCTGAGCAGCGTATGGTCTTTCGGATACTCATTGGTGTCGAGTTATTTAACAAGTAATGACTCACCCATATTCGCGTAAAAGTAAACTATAGTGATCAGCATCAGAGTGAATCCGTACCCGTGAACAGCATTTTGACGTTGTCACCCTACCGCGGTTTGATCTTGTTGTAATAAATGTCGCACATCAGCAACTTTGAAAATCCAACAGAGACAAGCCATCGTAGATAGGCTTCGTCATTTTTAACAGTGAAATTTATCTGTCCACAATCAAATATTGAAGATTCTCCATTATTTTACAAAACACAGCATTGTTCATCAGCTTGAAGGCATTCTCAGACTAGTTCTCAGCGGCCGCTTTTCAGATCTTTGTTCATCTGGATGTACGGAGTCATTCACTCATGCTGACCAAATTGCAATACCCGGTGGACCCGCAGTACACGCATTCCTAACTGCAGGTAAAACTGCAGTGCTCGTACGAGGATAGCATGGTTGAGTTTTTGTCGTAGATTCGGAACAAGATTGGCACATTCGGTGAATTTACGATCGGAATCGTCCGCGAGAGCACACTGGTACAGTGACAACCACTCTCGGGGCGCAGACAGCACTTCCGGTGACAACGGATAATCGTTGCGCGCGCCATGGTACTCTAGGTCGACTTCGAAGAAGTATCCGAAGTCGTTTGAGTGGATTCACATGATGAAACTGTTTGCGAACACAGGGTCGTATACATCTACGCACAGGTTGTCCACGCGAGAATAGCAATGACTTGTATTTGAAATCCCGCCGCAGATACCATGTTCAAAAAACAAATATCGATCATTGGTGCGCAATACAAGCTGTTGTCCTCATGGAGAGTTTGACAGTCAAACGCAGACCAGAAGTTGATCGGGTATCCGTAGGGATCACATATGTGCGCACATGTGCACTCGTAATCACGGTTTGGTATTAACTTAACTGGTACGATCCCCAACACTAATTCGATTCATTTCCAAATTAGTGGCGGCTAAGTCTAGCTGCTAGGGATTTAACACAAGAAATCTTCGATTCTTCTTAGAGGAATAAAGTCACACAGAACTAGAGGTTTCTTAGATTACTATCGCATACAAGACCAACAAAACTTTGTTAATGCAGCTGCAGGCAGATTCGCGATCAATAACTACACTATCTTTCAGCAAGATGCACCTGCTGGAGGTTTTGTCGTTCGAGGCTCTCACAGGTGGCCACTCTTAAAAATGTACTCTCACTCTGTTCGCGTGTGAAAAGGGCAAAGTGATGGGGTATAAAAGGCATAAACCCGGATCGGTGACAAAAATCTCAAACTTTTAATTCCCACTACTTATGTATGTATGTATGTATGTATGTATGTATGTATGTATGTATGTATTGTTGTTGTACGTCCTTCGACTTCAAAGACGAACATTAACTAGCTTGGTTCCTGTGACTACGTGAGTGGCTGACCAGGCCACTTTGCGATCGCTTGGGTTTGCTTGATAAAGCAGATAATGTGCCACAGTTTTTAGATTTACGATGCTCGCGCTTCTGCACTATCTATGCAATTCTACACCGTTCAAGGTCTGTAACTCAGTATGGATGAGACAACGCCATGTGGAACTATCCTGTACAAAGTCGTCCCAAGGCTAGTTGTTTCCAAGGCGACTACTTCAAGGATATATATATATATATATATATATATATATATATATATATATATATATGTGTGTGTGTGTGTGTGTGTGTGTGTGTGTGTGTGTTTACGTAAATTTGTTTTAAAAGATCCTTTTCAAAAGCTGGCGAAAGATAATGTATTTATGTCGACCATTAGCACTATCAAGTAGTACACGGGGTAATTCAGTGCTCGGTGTCCACAGTGCAGCATAGTTTAAACTTAGTGACCAATCAAAATGAAGAGGTTGCACTGCTTCAAAAGGTCAGTTGTTGTAGCTACAATAGAATTTTGCTTGACTCTATTTAATTTAGTGGTCGTAAGGCTTCCTCGAATACGTTTTAATATTTTGTGCATGTAATATCTCAAGAAGTAATGTTGAATGGTATAATTTATGACAATTCAGTTGAATGACGAAGAAATATTTATGCATTCAAGTTCTATTTCCGTTAGTCACACTTTCTAAGAACGTTTACCTTTAGGCATATTAAATAAAACTAATGTATTAAAATGCATAGTCTGGGGATGATCTAGTAGACCAGATTTTGTGATCTAGCCAATCCTAGTTTGGTTAAAAAAGCGATAACTACTGGCGTAGCTAACATATATCAAGAGTATATACTATAGGTTAGGCAGGGACACATCGTTGCTTTGCACAAGGGTCCACATAGAGGCCTAAATATCCCAGTTACGCCACTAGCTATAACAATAATGAGATAAACCCATAGTTTATAAATATGTTCGTAATTATTCGTATATCATTTTAACATGTAATTTCGTTACTTATTTTCTTATTTTTGCATAATCATCCGTCACAAAACAAAACAGGCAGAATTTTATTATCAACCAAATAAATCAACCGCTCTTGATAGCCTGACCGTGTGACGTCCACTTTTGAGTCCTTGTGTGTTATTGGAGTTTCATCGAAGGCACACACGTTTGCGTGTACACTTACTCTGTAATTGCATACGCATTATGTACTTATTGTACATGCACATTATCGGAAACTATTACTGATTAATAGAAGAAAGACTTTTTTTATTTGTCTGAGTTATGCAGTTTTAAAAAAAAAATCGACAAAAAAAAACCTGCAGGTATCAGTACGTAACCGCTTGTCTATCATCTTATATTTATTAGAGTCTATATGAATAACTGCATCCAGATGAATATTTCAGACAGTTTAGGCGTGGTTTTAGATGCAAATGCCCAGGAATCAGTAAAGGAGGATAAAGTACTTCAGTAGGTTTGCATTTGCTTGTGATGCCTTAGGCGTTTTTAGGTCTAGGAAAACTACCAGAATTAAGTATATATGTTATTTGCCTGTAATTTACTGCCGATTTAAAAGGGGGAAAGTGCACTGTTCTTTCTAAAAGGAGTTCATCAATTTAAATTTGCAGTGTTGTCCAAGACATTAATGGCAAGGAGAAGAAGCAATACTTTAATGAACTGATAGCGTCTCTGAAATGTTCAACCGTCGAAACGTCATGTGCATATGGTAGTGTGTGTGTGTGTGTGTGTGTGTGATTTGGATTTTTAACATAGATTTAACAATTTTTCATTCATATCGCTACGATATCTGCAGTGTGGCAGTTTATAGCATTGGGGCATCATGCTGCAGACATGTAGCATGATATCCCACCCAGTCACATTATCCTGACAAAAGGCTGACCAGTCATAACACTAACCTCTTAATGCTGAGCGTCTAGCGAGGCAGCTGTTAGTGCAATTTTTATAAGTCTTTAGTATGATTCGGCCAGGGTTCGAACTCGCGACCTCCTGCATCCGAAGCGAAAGCTCTAACCACTAGGAAGTGTCTCTTTAAACTTCAATTTGAATAATCAGATCCTGAAGAAGTTCGTCAGTTTTGCTTAAATCTGTAATGGACGTGGTTATGCGTCATCATCATCATCATCATCATCATCATCATCGTCATCATCATCAATCCCTTAACCCAAGAGGTCGTTGGGGCACCACAGTTGACTTTACAACCAATTCTCTCTATCTTTCCCTGTTCTCTACTGCCATTTGAGAACCTCCAAATCCCATGCCTGTCCACTCCTTAATGTTGTCTTCCCACCTCTTTTTCTGTCTGCCTATTCTTCTCCACCCTCGCACTGTGCCTTACAAGATTGTTTTTGCCAGTCCAGACGATCTTGAGACATGACCATACCACTTCAGTTTGCATTTTTTTTACAGTGGTCAAGAGGTCTTCGTAGGGTCCGATGGCTCATTGAATCCTGCTGTGGACCTCTTCGTTAGTTACATGGTCAATATATGAGATGCCCAAGATCTTGCAGTAGCATCTCGTTTCGAAGGTTTTAATCCTTCTTTGTAGATCTGATGTGAGCGTCCATGTTTCGCAAGCATACAGAAAGATGGATATGTCAATCGAGCACATCTGCCTTATTTTGGAACCAAGAGCAATGTTGGTATCTTTCCATATTGGTCTCAGCCTTGTTATTGCTGTTGTTGTCTGGGCAATCCTGCAAAGTAGTTCTGGTTTAGAGCCCTCATCTGTCATAATTGATCCCAAGTACTTGAAACTTGTGATGCTTTTCAGCTTCTGTCCACCAACCTTTATTTCTGCACTGGTGTCATTGGTGTCGTTTGTCATCAGTTTGGATTTTTCGACGCTAATCTCCACACCGTATGCTGTAGAGGTTGTGTGAAGATGCTCAACCAAGTCAGCCAGTTCTTTTTCCTCTCCTGCTAAACCATCAATATCAATATCCATATATTTATAGTTCTTAGTAAATAATCTGATACTGATGTTTTATCCTTTTTTTAGAAGATAAGTATGGGGTTTGGTAAATATATAATCAACGTTGTATAAGTTCTTATTAATTAAACATGGAGACATAGTAAATGGGGAAAGTATGGAGCTATAATGGAAAATATAGAAATTTATCACAATAATAATAATTTAAAAGAAATAAATATAAATTTATAAAGAATGATAAAAAAGAAAAAAATTGCAAATAAAAATTTTAAGAGTGCCTGGAAGAGACTGATAATTTGCTGGGCAAAAAGAATTTCCAGGAATTCAAGATAATTTCTTTATTTTAGAGCATTTTCTGAATTTTAACTGTCGTGTGTTGAAACCATCTCTGATATTATTCAACAATAACAAGATTTTAAATTAGCCACAGTGGTACACATATTGGAGGGGGCCCCGAGCGGCCTAAAGCGTTACGGATCACTGCCATCTCACCTCTGTCTGCGTGGGTTCGAGTCTCGGGCTCGGTCAATGTGGGCATGTGAGAAAACGTGCAGGTAGCTTCTCGTGAAGCGGTGGTTCTTTCTGGGGTTTCCCGGGTTCTTATTTAAACCATTTACACTTGCCGCCATGTATAGCCTATCTTGTGCTGAAAAATGGCGTTAAACCTATAACAACAATAACAAGATATATTGGATGTCAGCTTGGCACCATTTTTATTTAGGACAAAGTGAAAATCATGAGGATCCCTTTGCTGAAAACCCCGTGTCATAATGACCAACAATTCAGGGGGAGTAATGATGACAAAATTTTTAAGACAGTCATCACTGCAGTCATAATTAATGTATGACTGGCACCATTTTTATTTAGGACCAACTCCGAATCATAAGAAACTTATCGCTGAAAACCCCACATTGATATAGCCCTCCGGTTGGATAGGAGTATAAATAACAATATTTTCAAGATATAACTATCCATTCTGGAGTAGCAGGTATCACGGTACCAATTGTTTTTCCATAGACCTCAATGCTAATGTTTTGTGAAATAAATATACTTTCTATCCTACCTCAGCATGCATGTCACCCACTGTCACAGAGAATAATGTTAGATTGTCAATTTGACAAGGACAGAACCAGGTACTCCATTGCATTTAAGAGAGATAACTCTGCTGGAACTAGACAGGGGTAAGAGTTATCTAGTTACACAGACACATTTTCAGTCATGTGTACCACATTTTAAAAAAATCATAAAAAATACAAAATGTGATATAGTTATGATTTAACATAATCTCACATGTTGCCAAGAGGCTCAACATTTTTTTAAGCCTAACAGAAAGTACAACTCTTACATAATGCACCAATCACAGCTAGTTTTGTGGTTTATTTCTGAATGCAATGTTCCCTACACCTTAAGCTCCGCCCACCTGGGGTTGTACAATTGGTACCGTTATACCAGCAGTAACAAGATGTTCGCCATATTGTATGTCAGGTCTGCACCATTTTCATTTAGGGCCAATTAGATAATATAATACATGTTGGTGAAAACATCATGTCGATATGTCAGGAAGAGTAACGACAATATGATTTTCAAAGATGGCCACCACAGTTGGTATCAGATTAACACAATTTATATTTAGGACCAACTAGACTTGTTAAAAAAATTTTCAGTGAAAACCCCATGTTGATACGACCATCCATTCAGGAGAAGCAGCAAAACAATTTTTAAGATGGCTGCCATAATGTCCATATTTGATGTCAGATCTGGATCATTTTCATTTAGGACTAACTAGACGTCATAAGACCTTTCGTGAAAACACCATGTTGATACGATTGTCCATGCTGGTGGAGCAGCAATAAAAAGATTTTAAAGATGGACACTATGGCTGTCATATTGGATTTCTGAGCAGCACCATTTTCATTTAGGACCAAGCAGACAATAGGTTGGATGTTTGTGCAAAGTTTCAAGGCAATCATCAATGTAATTTAGGAGGCGTACAACAGACTTTATTCTGCCCAGGGTTGCAAGTTTCTATTTAACAGAAAAAGCTTTACGTTTCTGTGTACCCTTATCCATTAACTCTTTGACACCTATTTGTTTGAACAATTACAAGAAGAAGAATTGTTAATGAACAAAGGAGTTATCTTTTTATAGGTAATGGATGACATTATTCACTTATCAACTGATTGGGTGATGATTGTCTAACAACACTGCCATGCCACAGACTCATGTTAGCACCTTTTGCTTTTTGTCTTTCCAGCTTTTTATAAATCATTGCATGTAATTTGAACCTTCAGCTGTGAGACTGACTTTAATAATTAGCAATTACTTAAATTAACTGATTTATAAATTCTGGTGATAATCTTTTATCAACTACCACATTGTTCATTACTTGAATGTGTATGCCAGCTGAATGAGCAAACATCTGTTAGCTATTATTTCAGCAATGATTACTCAGAATGCAAGAAGACTTTTTGACTTTTTTTTTGACATGGATCAATTAATAACAAGACTAACACTCATCAGCTTTTTAATGAGCTGAAATCTTTAAAAAATAAACCAAGATTAATGTAGAGTGACTGACTTTCGACACAAATTAAATGAACATTGATAAAGTGTTTAAAATCTTTATTGACATAAAGATATAATAGTTAGACACTTTTTCTTCAAGAATACAAGACATCTTGCCAAATTTATGAACTCAAACTCTTTGTTCATTTTGTCACAGAAAATTGCATTACTTCAGGAAATGTATGAAATTATTGTAAAATTTTAGAAGCCATGCTACTGTCATGTTAAATCTGAATTTGTGTTATAGTAAAGTGTGTTACAGTTGGTGTTTCATTGCACAGGCACACAATTGTGTATGTGCACTTACTCTTTAATTGCATACGTAAGTAATGCACACAACAATAATTATATATGTATATTTTATTCACATGGACCATAATTAAAAACCATGCAGCCTATAACATGCAAGTGCAGTTGTGGTGTAAATAAGCAAGGCAAGCGACCTGATTTCCAACTTGGAGGAAACTGAAACCTACTTGCCAAATATATAAAATCAAAGAAACCAAGCATAGGCAACATCATATAATAAAATCTTAACGTTAACTCAAGCCATCCCTTTTTTATATTTAATAAAATCTGTACATTTTTCCACTATAAATACACTTTTGCATCAGAAGAATTGGCATTGCATTGTGATATTTTTCTTATTAAACTCAGATCCATTTTAGAAAGTAAACAAAAAAAGACAAGGTTGGCAAGTCTGCTACTCTGAACTTGATTCAAGCATGACTTGCAGACTGGCACTGCCTCATTATAGTAGTTCCTCATAAATAAAGACACCCAGTATACCAATGCTCCTCTTAAACTTTGGGTAAAGTCATGGACCCCATTTTATTCATCAAATTTGGTTTTGCCATTACTATTTATTTTATTTTAGTTCTTCCTTTATGAGAACCGATCATATGATTTTATTTAAGTATTTGCTTTATTTTATCAGGACACAACCATACTTGAACACCCTCAATACAAAGTGCCCTTACATGTAATATAGTTCATCTTGCATGTATCCATTCATGGCTAGACAAGGTTAGAATACATATTTAAAATGCTTTGATAAGAATTTTAATTTTCTATATTAGATACAAAATGTAATTGTTTAGCAGTGCAAACTTAAGTATGATCCACTTCTCTGAGGATAGAGTTTGCACATTACAATACAAGGTGCTCTCACATGTAATCCAGTTCATTCTGCGTATTATTAGATGCAAAATGTAATTGTTAAGCTGGGCAAACTTAAGTTTGATCCACTTCTCAGAGGATACAGTTTGCACAGTATTTTTTTTATTCAGCTCATATTTCGATTAATGTAAAATATAAATCGTCAATCCTTAAATGAATATTAAAGATATTGAACAATAACAGATCAAAAGTAAATTGCAATTCCATCACAATATTATTCAAATGACCATACAGGTGGTTTTTTACATTACCATGATAACTTATTATATAGAAATATCCTTCAAGAACTTTAAAATTCTGCAACATAACTACTGGTTACCTATATAGAACATATCATACTGTGTAAAAAAATTACTGTATGTACAAGTTCACACCTGAAAAAAAAAAAAAAAACTTTTGAAACACATAGTTATTATAACACCATGCTACATAGATCAACATTACTGCCATTTCATATGGCATCAATATTTATGAAAACTACAGGCCAAAGTGACCCTATTTACTTCAGTCACCTTAATAGCTGTTGGACTATTCTGCTGAGGACAGGAATTTCGAGTCACTAATAACGTAGTCCACCAACTTTATGTTACAAGAATGTTATACCATATGATTGTAATTTGTTAACTGTAATTTTTGGAAGTACATGTACTCCTTAATTTCATCTTAAAGCTATACTATATAACAATTTTGTTATTTTGGTTTAAATAGCCATTGTAGTATATGCAAACATTTATAACAGCACACAATGAGCAAATCTTTATTGAAGTTATCATATTTGTTAGCTCAAGACAAATAAAATAATTACATTTTGCTTGGATGAAAATAGAAGTAGATTTAATGCACCACACTCCGATCATGTATTAATAATTTAACCCATCAAGTGATATCCTTTATCGTTCTATATTTTTTCCAGTGTGTGCATTTGTGTGTGTGTGTGTGTCATTTGGATTTTTAACATAGCTGTAAAAAATATTCAGTCATATTGCTACGATGTCTGCAGTGTGACAGTTTATAGTGATGTCCAGCACTGGGGAATCGGGCTGCAGACATGTAGCATCATGTCCCACCTGGTCACATTATCCTGACTGCAGGCTGACCAGTCCTAACACTAACCTCTTAATGCTGAGTGCCTAGAAAGGCAGCTGTTAGTAACATTTTTATGAGTCTTTGTATGACTTGGCTGGGGTTTGAACTTGCAACTTACATCCAAGGCAGATGCTCTAACCACTTAGGCCACTGGAGCGGTCCTATATTCTTTTCAAATTATAAAATCATAATAGAGGATTCATGCCATCTCAAATGTATGGACAGAATCATTGCTACCATTTTCCAAATATAAAGCAAAATATAAATAAAATTTCTGGAATAAAAACACTCATCAAATTGATCAAACTACAGTAAAGATTTATATAATATTTTAGATGGGGCTGGGATTTCAGAAAAATATAAATGAGAAATGTTGCATCCAAATACATTTTTCCATTTTTATGTACTTGTCTATGTCAGCGATGCTGAATATACATGCAGTAAACAATTTATACTTATATTATTACTGTCAGAAATTGTATAACTGTAAAGGTAATATGATTTTCAAGAAATAATACAAATCAACACATTTTACCAACTGATGAAAGTGTCAACATAGGTGTATCAGCTGGTGAATCAAAAATCACTTTCGTTGGAAAACATCTTTGTTTACGACGTGTACATTAGTCCTTTATTTATTTGGAGGAAAGAAAGAAATTATCAACAGTCATCTGTTTTCTATTAATAGAATTTTCATTTTGATGTTTTTTAATGACATGCAAGTGCACATACAGCTTTGTGTCTAAGGAGAATGTGTTTTATTATTTTGATAGTTAAAGGATATATTTCAAATTTATCAATAAGTACAAATTAAAATAATGTCTTTTCATGCTTTAATTACACTGAGAAAGAAACCCATGATTCTAAGCTACTAATTATGATTGAGGTGTAATTACAACTGTTTGTTACCTGGCACCATTGTTAGGACTTTGTTATTTACTGTTTATGAATGATGTGTGATTATTGTGCTTCTGTTACCTGAGACCTTTGTTGTTTAAATGACTGCAACTGTTTAACTATCTTTGGCACGTCAGGTGATAAAAAGTTATCATTGAGCTAATATTCTCAGGCAGACTAAAACAAATCAAATGCTATTACCAATTAAACATTAATAAAGGAATGTTAAAACCATGCCTTTGGAATACAAATTAGTTAGGAATCTTGGAATAGGAATCGAAATGCAAATATTATAACAGAGGAAACATTGTATCTAATAAAGTAATAAACAATCTTTACTGTATGTTTCTATCTTTTTTTTCTTCGTCTAAATTTCAAATCTTTATCAACAAAAATCAGTGATCCATAATGATGGCATATAACATTATACAGAATCACACAATCTACAAATTGTATCATACTACCATGCCATTCATAGTGTTACGAGACTATGCTCTTAAAATAAGTAACAGAAAAGAGTAAAGACAACAAGCTTTGTAAAATTTAACAAATAATTTATTTCCCTATAATACAAAGTGAAAAATGAGAAAAAAGAACGGTTTTAAGAATTAAACCCCAAAATAATCCAAGAATTAAAAACTGAAGTCCTAGTAATAAAAAGTCCTGAATGAAAGTGAGTTCAAGTCCCGATGCAATCCGAAATTGAAAGCGATGATGTCTGTTGTGGTCAGCGAAGTGCTGCTGTGTCAACACTCTTGGTGAATCACAGAAAATATTATTCCAGTTTTGAATTCAATATAAATTCCAATAAATGTCTTTATCCAAGAATTTCATTGGAGCACTTTTGTATTTCCAGGGAAAAGAATCACTTGAACTCAATAATTATAAGAAAATTAAAATTTCAATCCAAAGTGGTCACAACATAATACAACTTAACGTGGCAAGAGTTTTAAGCCCCACTAACAAACCTCTATCAAAAACAACAGTTTATACAACTACCTAAAATGCAAAACAGATTCCCAGATGAGGGTCAAAAGTTCATTCTTCTGGAAAAAATAGAAGTTTGTACCAACTGATATGCTACTTGTCACGTAGTCCAGGTATAACCTTAACTTAATGATTCTTACTCTGAGGAAGGAAAAAAATAAAAAAATAAAAGTTGTTTACCAAAACTGTCACTGAGTTTGAAACGAGGTCAAGAACTAGATACAATGTTTCTATTATTAGTTGTTTATGTCAATGAAAGAAAAAAATTCAGTCAGGTCAAACAGAACTGAACTCAATGTTACATTACAATAGCATGTAATGGAATTAAAAAAATTTAAAACTAACAAACAAACAATTAAATTAAATATACATAACAATAGTGAAAAAAGTGAGAGCTGAAAACATCTTTCATTTCTCAGATTTAATACTCTTCATGATCATTCTCATGCTACAATGGTTCAGCTGTAAATCAAAAGTTGGGGGCAGCAATGCAATTTTTTATTCAGAATAATTCTAAGATATTAGACAAATACTGTTCATGTATTAGACACCTAAAATATGGGATCCCATCACAGGAAGAATATCACTCTGAAACTGCTATCCTGACTCGGATCTGCCTAATTTCCAAATGCAAGAGCTGCTGGCCAAAAATCTTGGGCAGGATGGTTTAGGCAGAAATTCTTCCAATGATATTGACTGCATTTATCATGAGATTAATTGTTTCAAGGTATCTCTACAGTATGCATCATCATCCATATATGATGGCACGCTGGCATGATTTGTAGAAATAGTCATTAACAAAGGCCATATTTGACGGCACACTGGCATGGTTTTGTAGAAATAGTCATTAACAAAGCCATATTTGATGGCACACTGGCATGGTTTTGTTGAAGAAGTCATTAACGAAGGCCATATTTAATGGCACACTAGCATGGTTTTGTAGAAGTAGTCATTAAAAAAGCCATATTTGATGACACGCTGGCATGGTTTTGTAGAAGTAGTGTTACGTGACAAGGGCTCGTACTCAGTAACAAAGAAAAGAGTGAAAGCCAACAAGCTTTGTATATTTTAACAAAATAATTTATTTCCCTAGAAAACAATGTAAAAATTGGAAAATAGGACTTACGGTTTGTGAATACAATCCAAAATTTAATCATAAGAATGAAAAATACAAGTTCTGTCACTAAATAGTTCTATTAGAATCCAGGTTCGAATCTCAACAACGTACAAATATGGAAGGCGATGACGTCAGATGTGGTCCATGTACGAATATCAACAATTCCTCAAGTGAATCACAGTTTTTGTTTCCGAATAATTCCAGAATAAATTTCCATGAATATCTTTCAGAATTTTTTATAAAAAAGTCAACTTGTTGAGTTTCCAGGAGAATAAATTATTAAATCCAAAAAACAGATGAAAAACAAACAATCTGGCAACAAATAAAAAAAACAAAAAACACCTTGTTCCTTCAAGATGTTAAAACGACTCTGACAGAAAAATATTAAGAATGCATATTTAAACCCCCAAAACATCATTTCAGTCTCGCGAGCTGGGTCATGTGGTCTCTTACTACAAGAGATCTATCACGTACACCAGTGTAGTCCCACTTAAGAACCAATAATAAAAAAATGTTGTTTACACATGGTGATCACACAAACAAAGTATGGCCTTGATACTAATCAATCATTTTAACTGCCTGTTTACGAACTTCCCAACCCAAGACGAACTAGGTTAACTAAAAATAATTCTCATGTAACACGTTTTACGTCTTAGATAAACGACATTTACTAAAAGAAAATATCGAATTACTGAAAAAGAATTTCAAATCCGTGCAATAATCATTACAATAAAATGTAATGAAACAAAAATAAAATAAAAAATAATGTTAAAACTAACACACAAGCAATTTAATTACATATACGTAACGGTAGTCATTAACAAAGGCCATATTTAATGGCACACTAGCATGGTTTTGTAGAAGTAGTCATTAACAAAGGCCATATCTGATGGCACAATGGCATTGTTTTGTAGAAGTAGTCATTAACAAAGGCCATATTTGATAGCACATTGGCATTATTTTGTAGAAGTAGTCATTAACAAAGGCCATATCTGATGGCACACTGGCATGGTTTTGCAGAAGTAGTCATTAGCTAAAGCCATATCTGGTGGCACACTGGTAGTTCTGTAGAAGTAGTAATTAACAAAAGATGTATCTGATGGCACACTGGCATTGTCTTGTGGAAGTAGTCATTAACTCATTAACCCCTGGAGGTTTTTGTCGTTTTCGCCTGAAATGCGAGTAGGAAACCCATTTAGGGGGCTATTTCTGAATACATCCTAATACATCGACCTCCAAGACATTTTAGGTTAACCTAATGCCTAGTTGTGTTAGAAACATTGTTTTTCATTGGCTATTTCGCCTGAGCATGAGCAGATGGGTAAAAGCTGGACTTTTTTTTTTTTGCTTAATGGACCCATCATTTTCGTGTCGAGACCACTCTTTATTTTAAATGCCCATCTTATCCTACTTTTTGCAAAGGTTCACCTGTCTGTGTGCAGTTCAGACCGGTCTGTCTCAGATCTGAGGCCAAGAAGTCTAAAATCCGGACACAAAATCGGATTCCGACCTCGGGCGAATTTCGGCTGGAAAAAACTCGGGTCCAAAAAGTTACGTTTTTCCCTCTGTATTTTGTAGTGCAACTAGAACATCCATATTATTTGGTATCATCGTAAAGTTACATCTGTCTACCTTTCTATAATACCACCCACTTTATTGTGTCGTACATGACCTTGACGCTACAGAGCTCAGAAGTAGGCTACCACTTCCTGCCGCGTAAACGTGGCGTCAGGGGTTAATGAATTAACAAAGGCCATATCTGATGATGGATATTTTCCTATTTTTAGTAATGATGGCTGTTTCTGATAGATGATCACTATTTTTGTACAAATCTGAAAGTCCTTCATGCAAGGTCTGTTAAGCAGTTTCAAGAAAATTAATTTCAAAGTTTCTTTTAATTTTTGTAATAATAATATCATTTGATGATTCACTGGCATTATCAAACTGTGAAATCCCCTTGCAACAAAATTGGTCAAATTATTTTTAGCATTTATCAAGAAGTCATCACTGAAAGGTTTTTCAGTTTACAGTAAAAGTGGCTATTTTGAGTATTTATCATATAAATGTTCTTCTACTTTTATTAAAAGTGGCCATATCTGACTGCAGATATTTACACTAATTTCAAAGCATACTTTTTTTTAGAATTGCTTAAAATTTGTTCCTCGAATTTGGAGATTACACATCAAATAACTTCTTATTCTACCTTTAGCAGTGGTTGCCATAATCAGTAGAGAATAGTCATTATTTGTATAAATTTGAAAGTCCCTTGAATCTAAATGCTTTATGTTAAATATGGTTACAATTTGTTGGGTCGTTCTTCTGTCAAAATTCTTTGAAAGTTAAGTTTTACTAATGGAAGATATATCTGACTGTGAATAGGTATCATTTGTACAAGTCTGAAAGCCCTTCATGCCTTGAATATTTTTGTGTATTTAATTTATAATTTAAAAGATCTTTTAATAGTACGGGTGTTTGTAGTGTTTGCATTTTTTAATGCAGCTTTAACTATTTTAGTCATATTGCTACAATGTCTGCTGTGTCGCAGTTTATAGTAATGTTTAGCACTGGGTCATAATTCCACAGACATGTAGTATCATGTCCCACCTGGTCACATTATCCTGACCAAAGGTTGACCAGTCCTAACACTAACCTCTTAATGCAAAGTGCCAAGTGCCATTTTTATAAGTCTCTGGTATGGCTTGGGTGGGGTTCAAACCCATGACCTCCTGCATTGGAAGATGATGCTCTAACCACTTGGGCCACCAGAATGGTGTGTAATAATATGAAACAAATCACTTAAGATTTCAGTTTATTTTTTATGCTATTTATTTTAAACTTATTTTCCATAAAAATGAGAAAGTAACTCCTACAGTCTTTTTCCCATGCCCTACCCCTAAACTACTCTTTTGTATTCTCTAAACAGTGCATGTTGATCTGCTCGAGTTTGGTCAACTTACTATCAACATTTACAACATATTCATCAAAACCTTATTACCATTTTATATGTTCCTATGTGCAATGCATGACATTAAAAATCATGCCAAACCTCACATTAAAAACTAATTCATAAAGTCTAATTATATTTAGAGTACAGTTTAATAATTAGGGTTTTAGTCATTGTAAATGTGCAACAAAGCATTTGTAAAAATTAACCACCAAGAAGATACACCATTGTCTCATAGACGTACATGCTGTAATTTGAAACAAATTATTTAAAAATAGTATGTATAAATAATCTATATACACATTTCTGTATCAACTGATGTTTAAGCCTTCACTCTGCTGACACCTTCATTTACAGAAAAAATGACAGCAGTTAATGTTTGAATGTTGAGAAGTGTATATAAAGATGCCATATAGAAATCTTGGTTTCACTGAGTAAAGTACAAACAATGAAAAGAAAATCTGGATTAAAAAGAATATTCATAATAGTCACATAAAAAATACACAATATCATAAAATGTGAAATAATACAATTCCTGCATGTGCTTATTTTATAAGCCATTTCATCAAGCATGCACAGGCTGGGGTTGCTTTTAAATTTATATCTATAAGCAATTTCTTTATTGTGGCTCCTCAAACAATATTTCTGTACCATATTTCCTGCCTATAAAGTTGATGTGGAGTATAAGTTGAATTTGCCAATTTTGCAAATTTTCCATCATTCATCCAAATATAAATTGATGCAGAGTATATGATGAGGCCAGATCAATACCTTGGCTTTCTTTTTCAATTTTAACTTCCAGTTTCATGAAAAGTAATGGTATCACTGTTTGCTATTCCAGATTACCAGCAATTGGGAAATTCCATCAACAATACTGACATGTTTCTTTTTCCAGTTTTTGCTTTGAAGAGCAAGAGAGGCATAGGTATTCCTTCACATTTTGCTTTTCACACCTTTGATCAAAATAAAATATGCCTCAATGTGTCTGTATGTGAGTGAGTGAGAGATTTCAGCCTTCTTCATGCTATTTTGTACAATACATCACTGCTCATGTCTAGAGGAAAGCTTGCTCAAGAAAGAAAACAGTAATAAAATAGTAAATGGAAATCAGCTCAAACCTGGCAGGGGTTGTTGAACACCTCTATGACAAAGCCACCAGTTCTGCCCTCATCAATGGCAGCAGAGGAGATTGGTTCTGAACAACAGTTGGAGTCAGATGGGGATGTATACTGTCACCTACATTCTTCGACATTTTTCTGGAAAGGATCATGGAGGATGCCTTGCAAGATCATAAGGGCATGATCAGCATCAGAGGAAGAACAATCACCAACCTTCAATTTGCAGATGATTTTGATGGCTTATCTGGAGATGAAAAAGAACTGGCTGACTTGATTGAGCACCTTGACACAGCATACAGTATGGAGTTTAGTGCAAAAAAAAACAACCTGATGACAAACAACACCAATGGCACCAGTGCAGAAATAAAGGTCAGTGGACAGAACCTTGAAACAGTCACAAGTTTCAAGTAAATGGGATCAATTATCACAGATGAGGGCTCAAAACCAGAATTACTTACAGGATTGCCCAGACAGCAACAGCAATAACAAGGTTGAGACCAATATGGAAGGACACCAACATTGCTCTTGCTTCCAAATTACAGCTGATGCACTTGATTGTCGTATCAATTTTTCTGTACACTTGTGAAACAAAACACTCACATCAGATCTATAAACAAGGATTCAGACCTTTAAAATGAGATGCCACCACAAGATCTTGGGCATCTCATAAATCGAACATGTTACCAACAAAGAGGTCCACAAAAGGATCCATTAGATCCTATGAAGACCTCTTGACCAATGTGGAAAAATGCAAACTGAAGTGGTACAGTCATGTCTCAACATCATCTGGATTGGCAAAAACAATTTTGCAAGGCACAGTGTGAGGGTGGAGAAGAAAAGGCAGACAGAAAAAGAGATAGGAAGAAAACATTAAAGAGTGAACAGGCATGGGGTTTGGAGATTCCCAAAGAGCAGTAAAAAAACGGGGAAAGATGGAAAGAATTGGATGCAAAGTCATCTGTAGTGCCCAAACGACCTCTTGGGTTGCTGGATTGATGATGATGATGATGAAATGGAAACTATAAAAATGCATACCATACTCATTCAGTTCCAAAGATATATAATTTATATTTAAATATTCACAACATTTCTATCCATATAGACTCCATTTAGGTTAAATCCCAAGAATGGCCATTTAGCATGACATGCTGTGTTATTTTCATTGCAAGTACAACAAACTTCCCAACAAATAAGATTATCTTTATCTGTAAAAGCAAGTACACTTCCTGTGGTTAAGCAGCATTTGGCTTCATCTTTGCTCATGTTAATTCTAATTTTGAATTGTTCTTATACTTCTGTCAGCAAGAACAAAAGGTGTCACTGTTTGATAAACACGAGTAAGCACCTAGTATTTTTTGTCATTACACGGTACCGTATTCACAATACCCTAC
The DNA here is from genome assembly GCA_016617855.1 of Megalonaias nervosa. Classification (NCBI taxonomy): domain Eukaryota; kingdom Metazoa; phylum Mollusca; class Bivalvia; order Unionida; family Unionidae; genus Megalonaias; species Megalonaias nervosa. The sequence goes on along the minus strand of JAECUM010003912.1, from coordinate 71,184 downwards.
AGGTAGCCTCATTTCCTAATGCTAGCCTAGATCTGGTCTGCCAAACCCTTCCCTCAAACAGGTGTCAGCTGGAATGACCTGTCCAAAGCTGTAACATATTCAATTAGCATGTAAACAGCACTGCAATGGCATGTGATTCTTGGGACAATATATATCATAATTAAAATTAGCGGGAACAGCTTATTCAGAGGTATTAATTGATAATACAGTATTGCCCTTGTACATGACAAGATCACAATTGTCAGAAAACTGAACAATACAGATTACAATCATCCTGAAGCATCTACCCTCTCTCTCATATTGAGAAATGTTTTATTTTGATTACAAGGTGCAAGAAAAATGTGATGCAATACCTGTCTTTGTCATGGTTATACATTTTCTAACTTGTCTCGACAAATATGTAATAAAATTTAAATATATATTACTTGAGAATGCCCCTTTAGCGCAATTACATCTGATGCATGTAAATTTAATACTAACAGTCATGTAAATATTTAAAATCCTTCTCAATGTCGGATCTTATAATTTTTCATCCACAATTTCTTCCCGAAAATGATATCATTTTCTTACACCGTATTTTGTGTACTTTGGAGAAAATATATAATTTTTTAACATAAGAAAAATTATATGACATATGATGAATTGATCTGAATGGCATAATGAACATATAAGTTGATCCTGAATATAAGACGAAGCCCAGACTTCCTTGTAAAAAAAATTATTGACTTATCGGTCGGCAAATATGTAAATTAATAAAAGTGAATGATCCTTCCTGACCAGATTGATCAAAACTTATGTGAGAAGATTGTAAAGCAAATAAGAAAATTACATTTGCAGACATCAGGTTCAATTCTGTCTATAAAAAAATAAAAAGAATTTACTTACTAATCTCATTATACTTGTCTTGAAAGTTTTACTAGCATTTACTTCCTAATTACTCACTTTTACTTGGTATTACTTTAACAAATATTACTTAATTCCATAAAATAAATTACTTAAAGCTATTATCAAATAACTAAATTACTTAAATTTCAAGCATAAATTACTTACATGTTTTGCTTAAAAAAGATGGTCTACCTGAAGCAGTAAAAGAAAATACTTGGAATTGTTTTTCTTATTTGCTTTTAGCAAAAGTTTTACAACTGATTACTAGTTTTGACTTAATGATTACTCATTTTCACATAGTTACTTTAAACATATATAACTTAAATCAATAATTACTTAAAAAGAACAGATTACCGATGGGTTTAAGAAAATACATCAGGCTTACCTACACAAGAATTACTCAACAATTAAATTATTACAACAATCCAAATAATTACACATCTCAAATAGCTTGGGACTCTAATTATATGATATAGATAAATAACAAATGTTTATATCACCAGGATGTCACTACTAACATACATTATCCCTTACAAAATTGTAACGTTTACTGAACTGTCAAAATTTTCCTTATTAGTTTGGGAGATTTCACTGCAAGTAATATCATTACATGTGCAGTATACAACCCTGGAGTTCACTGCTGCAAATGAAAACAATCTTGGTATCATGTCGGCAATTAAAATAAGGATTCTATGATTGTCTTGCATGTTGCCAGTTTAAGGGACTGTAGTTTGATGGGTAATTCGTACTGCATTGATGCTGCGCAGTTTTGCCCCCATGGTTTAATCATCAAATGTGATGACCTTGTAATCTTGCCCCACACAATCACTGAAACAATCATTTTGCAATTCATTAATATTTTACTGCTTTGCCTCCCAAACTGCTGTTCTCAATGCAATGTTGTCAGATATTGACAACAGGATGAGATTTGCAAATTACATGCAAGCACATCAGTCACATTCCCCTTCTTTAGGACTTTATTTCTTCTCATCTATCAAATTCTACAAATGCCCTTATAGAACGAACTTTATATGAAGCAAGTTCAGAGGCTGTGTACATGCAGATATTCTTCTAATTTTTAAATTTGTACTTTTATCTTTTGTTAACAATGGCAGATTGTTTTTTCAAAGGTCTTAAGGAATCAAGTAATTTAATTGCCTTTCTTAAAAGTCAAATGTACTGAACCTTTCACAAATGTGTCTCTGCCCTATTAGAAATGGATGGTAAAACAAAATATTTAGGATCTCGTAAGGATGGTAATTAATAACACTTAGATATGTTTCTAAGGCATGGAATGCTCTTCTAAATGAAATGCTGATGTTGTTTTGCCAAACAGGTAAATAGTTAAATTTGTGTCCATATTAATAAACACATTTTTCTGTGAACTATTTCTGTGGATGACACCTGAACCAAAGAGGCAGCTAGGGAGTATGCAGGATCTTTTTCTGATAGGTTTTGTTCAGAAAAGGTGGTTCACTGCACTTCAAATGGCTAGCATTCTTGTTTTTCACTAAAAGTGTACTTTTTTTACATACAGGGGTGGGGTGGGGGGTCGGGGGGGGTGAGCTAATCATCTGACATCCCTCCCAATAATCATATGAATTACTGCACTTAAGTGAAGTTTAAGTGTCTAACAATAGTAACAATTTTCTCTCATATCTGATAAAATAGCTGCGAGATTCCTTGTAGTGAAGAGCTTGCTTTTCGGTGGATTAGCCTGAATTTCTAGAATCTTTCCTTTTATTGGATATGATCCAGACCACACACTCACCAAGACTCCTTTCTTGGTTCTGTGCAACAGTTTTGAATGGAAAGCAGTATGTTTAATTTAACAAAAGCAAAATTTAACAGCTAATGAAATAAATTTCGTGTATGAAGATCTCAGAGAGAGAGAGAGAGAGAGAGAGAGAGAGGGAGAGAGAAAGTACTATTACAAAAGAAACTGAACCACATATCAGAATATCATGGCACTATATTCAGAAGTTTCCTTTAAGAAACTTGCAAATGTTGTGAGAGAAACTACTAATATATTGCACAACCATATGAAAGAATGATAACTTTGAAAAATACTATTTCAAACAATTATGATAGGTACCATTTCAAACAATTATGAATTTGCATTAATTTCTTCCACTCTGTTTGCCTTTTATTCATAGAATTTAGAGGTTCTTCATGATTATTAGCAACCAATGCTAGGTTATGAATATAAGTGTGCATATTTAAAATAAAATTGATTAAAGATACTACACCATCAGCTGGGAAATGGTGGCACTTAAGGAAGGTGTATGTAGTCTCTGCTATCGACATCCGGTGTTTTACACATGCTCCATTACAAAAATAAAAACAAACAAGTTTTTGCAATGTTCACCATAAATAATTTTCTTTGTCACAGAACTTATTCACCATAAAATATATTTGCCTTTATGCTGGAAACCTATGCTTTTTTGGCAGTATTGATGTCCAGCATGTTTATAGCATGTTAGGGTGTTGGCAAGCAACTGGTACTGTCACTATGCTGGTTATCTACTATGCTACTGTGCTAATACTTGATTCCAGCATAACTGAAGCATAATTTAAATGACTCATGGACTGTAGTACGTCTTTCTATATAAACATCAAACATCAATTAGTTCCCTACCTACCTACAATGCAGCACTAACTAATAGGCATAAAGTTATAAAACTGTTCCAACTATTGCTGAGCATTCCAAGATTAATCAAAGATTTTTTTTCTAAGAATTTGGTAATACACACAACTACACAAGCACGATATTGATCATCAACTTGTACTAAGATATTTCTCTGAAGCAACGACACCCTGATATTTATTTCTGTATTAAATTTATGGTTAGAACATTTAAATGTAGAAAGGATCTTGTGTTTATGAATATAATACAAGGCTTCAAATTACCAGTAGTCCATTAGCACAATAGTAAATTCACTCTCAGACAAATATTGTTCATAATTTTAAAAGTCCGATGGCAAGCAAATTTTAATAAATGTCTGCCGTTGCTATGTAGGAAGGATTGGTGAAGATTCAGCTGGATTAGCAGATTTATAAGTCTACTTGTTCTAGTTGCTACAGAGAAATTTGTTCAATTCTAGGCCTGTGAAAATATAAACAATATTCCAAATTCTGACAGATCATTCTTTTTTCTGAATACAATTTCACTTTGTTCACAGGTATATTTGTGATGATACACATTTCAATTTGCTAGAAGAACAGACTCTATACAATCTATACTTGTTACCATACAATGATAAGTAAAACATTTACTTTCTTCCACTGGGAATTATTTACTCGTTAAAAAATTTGACAATTGACATGAACATGCAAACTTTTACCCATGGACTAAAAATTATTTAAATCTGTGTTCAATTAAAAGTAGTTTTTATAGCTGTTGTTGTTATGGGCCTAACTCCATTTCTCAGTGCAAGATAGGCTATACATGGTGGCCAGTACAACTGGTGGAGGAAGAACCTGGGAAAAGTTCTGGTAAGAACCACTGACCAATCTGAATTAGTAAAATTATTTGTAAGTATTAATACTGTAATTAGAAAAATCATTATTAAATAATACTATTTTAATTAGTACAATTATTAGGAAGTAATAACATTTTACTTAGTAAAATAATTATTATGTAAATATTTACTTATATTCAACTTGCAGTTACTTTTCTTTCATTCTGCATGCCTTTCAATTGCTACTATTACTCATCCATTTCACAAACTGTTTAACTTAGTTTTTACTCAATATTTGTGTAAAAAAAAAAAGTATTTTGAAAAGTAATCAGCAGTACTTTCAGATTTTCAGTGTACCTAAAGAAACCAAGAATATATCCATAACATGAACCCCTTGAAGGGTTTTATACTCTGCTAGCTGAAACTATTTTCTGTGAGTGATATTTACACAAAGAAATAAGAATAAATGTGAATTTTCTGATAAAATGTATGAAACTAGTTCACAATATTTCAAAAAAAAATTCCTAGATCCAAATAAATATTTAATTATACTTTAAACATGCTGCAATGACAGCAAAATATATTGCTTTTAAGGCAAGGCAGAAAATAAACAATAACAATGTATACCGTATTTTATGTAATTTTTCGTACATGAAAAAATAATTATTAATTTCAGTGTACGAAAAATTATATGTAAAATAAATAATTATCATTTGGTGGTGCTGATCGTGTACAAAAAATAAAGGGATCATACCAAAACAAGTTCTACAGTACACATGCCACTTGACAACCTAACGGGACAAACGTACAAAATAAACGTATATTTTCTCTCATAAATCAAAAGTACTTTTGTTATTAGTGAACGAGAGAGAGAGAGAGAGAGAGAGAGAGAGAGAGAGAATTATGTCTCAGTGTGCAAGCTCATCTGCATTTAGAACATATGTACCTGTTATGTTGTGCAAAATGATCAAGATGGTTTGAACATGTATAAGTTATGGGTATTATTTATTGGTAAATTGTACACAACGATACGACCCCACATCGTCAAGAAATTAAGTGCAAGTTGTATTTTTACTGCAACAATAATCTATCAAATTGCAATAAAAAATAAAGAACTTGAAATCAATGCTTAAGTTAATGCGCGTGAGTGCGCACATGCGTGCGTGTGTGTGAGTCTGCACGCGCACCAGTGAGATCAATCAAACCAATTTTTTTCAGTGTACAAGACCGTATTTATTCAGTGTAGTTTTTATTTGTAGCTTTTGCAAAGAGAAAAAAAGACTATTTTCAGTTACCTGATGAGTGGGATAATCCTCATGTATTACGACCCTACTATATTCCAACAGGAATAAACACCGCTAAATCAACAGTTCATTCTTGTTTTAATTACGATGTACATTATCACAACAACCACATGGCTATACAGTGTTATTTACACGGTAATTAAAAATGCTTAGCGCTTTGGTTAGTCCAGTTGAAACCAGATTGTGGGCAAGAATCGACTGAAGAGATCAAATCAGCGAGGCTGCCAGTAGGGAAATGAGGCTTGCTTTAGGGAAATGAAAGTCTGTCAATGCGCTATTGAAGCTGTTGTCCATATAGCAGATGTTATAAGGATAAGCGATCATATGCATTACTTGTTATTCGAACTGGCCAATAAAGATAATAGTGGGCTATATCATAGAATAGATTTGCAATAAAATGTTAATTATATCCAAGTGAAAACAGAACAAGCACTTAAAAGATAGTATATGTATATATACGAATCGATTTAACGGAGTCTGTGACTTTCAAATTTACGATGGAAAATGACAAGGTTTTTATATTTTATGTTTGTATGACTAATGAAACAATAAGACTAGTTGGCCAATGGTCTGTGGTCTTCACTTTAGCATGTACTGAGATGTAATTTTTGTTGGATAAGACAACATCAAAGGGCTTCCGAACTCGTTTTCAAATGCATGTGGTGTTTTGCTATGGTGACGGACTTGATAAGGAGAACTAATTAACGATAATATTTAAAGGTATGGTCTGTAAAGGCCTTTGATCATTTGTTAATAAACACCAGTAGATATTGTAATGACAATAAGAGTTTTTTCACATGGGCGCCCGCAGGATCTTTTGCAAAAGGGGGGTGGGTGGGGGTCAGTCAGTCACGGCCGGGAGAGTTAGTATATTAAGCAGTCTGAAACTAAAGCTAATATTTACTAAACATTTTGAGCAGAATCTTGTGACATATTTCCAGCTTCATTTGCATGATTAAACTTGTCGGAATATATACTGCAGTATGATTTCGGGGGAGGGTGTCACGTGACCCCCCCTTGACCTATGCTGCGGGCGCCCATGCTTATGCATTAATCATTATATTTTCTCACCAACAATTAATCATTAATTTATGTAAAAACAAAGTGGGAATACGGTATTTTCGATCTTTGTTACAAACGTAAATCTCCTTAGTGGAAATTTTATGTCTGATAATTTAATGAATTTTTCAAATAATACAAAGTGATATGTATGAAAAATTATGATACATTTAAATAGTTATTATTTTGATAACTGGATTGTGTACGAAAAATTAAAGGGTACGAAAAAAATACATAAAATACGGTATGCATACTTCAAACACTGAACTGTGAAATTGCATGCAAATATGACCAGATACAAAAATCAACACACTGATGATATGCTATTTTTCTTGGCATGAAAAGGAAAATCTAACAATGTTTAAAATCAGTTATTTTATAAATTATTGACAAAAACTGAAAAACAAATATATTTCACTTAAAACAGGAATCCCAAATTTCTGGATGCTCGTATACAATTTTTGCAGCACTCCAATTATTAGCAAAGGGACCTTTATTTTGTTGCAGAATTCACTCAAACAAAACCCCAAAACAAGCAAAGTAATTTTATCCACTTTGCCCAGACATTGTGAATATGTATAATAGAATATATATAATATATATTAACAATGGATGGGTGACTTGCTCGGCGACCAAGGCCTTGCACTACCCAGAAATACCTGGCCCAGCAAAATTCCAATACATATATATATGGAAATGTGCTCGAAAACATTCAGACAAATAGAACAGTAAACAACAAACACAAACCATTTGGGGTATTTCATACTTTTAATAGAAATATGTACCTTTTGGGGCAGCTGCAGGCACACTTACATAACCTAAATGCCAATTAAATTGTAACTTTTAAATTTTGGACAGAACTGATCAAATCATGACTATGATCTCAAACACACATGTCCCATACTTACAATCATGAAACAGACACTACCAGGCATGTACAACAGGACTATCCTCTTTGGGGAAATAGGCACAGAAAAAAAGTATTTAAAACAGAATTCATAAATAAGATGTAAGAATAACCATATGCTGACTCCAAAGATATTTTAAAACTGTAAATATACAAAGAGCCTCATGGAAACTGCATGGCTATCTTAAACAGTACAGCCATATTCAGACAATCCAGTCTGTTACAGACAAGTGTTTCTCAAACATCTGTCTGTTCTTTTGGGAGATCCACCTCTGTAATTCCTTTGGCAGACAACTCATCCTTCACCCTTGATAGATATTCTGGGTCTGGGTAACCAAATCTAAAAATAAAATTTATTCTTACATTACTGAGCATTTCTGCAACCCTTGGTAAGATATTTGTGCACTGATAAACCAGCAAAAGAATATATTAAAATCTCAATAAATATAACCAGGAGAAATTATGAAACTGTACAATTTCTGGGGTTGAAAGTGATGGCAAATTTTACCAAATATTACTGCAAATGGTACATAACATGACCTCTGTGTGGCATGAGAGATACGTGCATAATCTGCAAACCAAATGCTTTGTTTGTTTTAATGCATAAAAAAAAGATCATCGCAAAATCCTGCATTACTGAGCTTCCTTTATTCAAGAATTCTTCAGATACATTGACAAGAAGGTCTGATAACAAATACATTCACAGCTGTCTGACTTCTCATGCTCACAAACCAATACATATAAAAGCCTGGGTTGTGGCCTTTGACCTTGAAATCAATGCCAGATTTCTACGTATCAACCGTTTTATTGAAAAACAGCACAATACAAAGAAAAGTCAAATTTACTGTTCAAGTCATGGTGTTCATATATTCAATAAAGTACAAAAAAATGCAAGTATTGACCTTTGGCTTAACTCAAGGCAAGGTAAGTCTGGTTTAAGAACTTGTTTACAATGGCACTGCCATCTTGGTGGTCAGGTCTGCAAAATTTTCATTGAATACTCAAACACAAGTGCATAGAGTGTTTTAGTGAAAACCCCATATCAATGTCACCTTTCCTTGGAAAGGAGTAGTGATAAGAAGGTTTGTCAGATGACCTTAAAGTCTGTATTTTCTTTTGACTTCACCCTAATGTGGATTTGGTTCTCAAACACAATCACACAAGTATGAACATGATGGTCAGGTAAGTATAATTTGGATTCAAAACCCAGCTACTAGATAATTATATTGTTTCAGTAAAAGCCATGTTAAATATGATGATCCATTTTGAAGAAGAAGCAAGAAAAAGATTTTCAAGATGGCCACCAAGGCAACCATTTTTGGAGGTTAGATTGGCATCATTTTAGGGTCAACTACATACTGCTTCTGTTGAGGACTATTCAAAACAAAAATATTAGCATTTTCACTTTTGATAAACTAATTATAGCAAAAAGTGTTTTACTGAAAACCCCATGAAGAATAGATTCACCAAGATTTTAAAGATGGCTGTTGTAGAGCCATTTTGTGAAGTGATATCAGCACCATTTTTATTCTGAACCAATTTCTGTACTAGTATAAGAAAGAAGAAATATTTCAATGGAAACCCAATGTTGATACAACCATTCTGTTTGGATGAGTACTGACAACAGAATTTTCAAGATGACCTCAAATACAACCATTTTTTAAAGTTCAATTGGCATGTTTTCAATTGACCATCTGGATACAGCAAGAAGTATTCCAGTGAAATTCTCTTGCCCACAAGAAACATTTCTACAAGAGCATCAGCAATAACAAGATTTTCAAGAATGACAACAAACGCAATCATTGTAGAGGTGAGATCAGCAACATATTCATTTTGGAAATACCAGATATCACAATAATAAACATTTGTTGAAAGCCTCAAGTTGATCTGACCGATCAGTTCAGGAGGACTAACTGGAATAGGAAAATGTTCAATATGACCACCATGGCAGCCATGCTGGACATTAAATTAGCAACATTTACATTTAGGCCCATAACACAAGAAGCTGTTTAATGTCAGGGTGACCATATACTGAGGATAAGGCAATAAGAATTTCAAGACAACCACCATGACAGGCAATTTGCAGGTCAGATCAGCATCATATAAAACCAACTACATATCACTGAAAGTCTATTATTAAAATTGCTGTGTCAGTATAACTATTAGGTCAAGAGAAGCAGCAATAACATGATTTTTAAGATGGACACCACAGCAGGTCTGTTAGACATCAGATCAGCACAGTTTTCAGTTAGCACCATCTTCATATGATGCCTCTTTAGGAAAGCTCCATATCAATTTGACCATCAAATCCAATGAAATGAAATTGTATTAAGTTTCTTCACCCTCCTCTGAGCAGCATAAGTGGTAATAACAAACAATTACTAAACCACAACTGATGATGGATATAGGGCCATTGCAAAAACTCTTCACCTTCAACCAGTAGAGCTAAAGAAAACAAGATTCAAAATATGGAAGAAGAATATATATTACTGAAAATTATTGTACGATGGGTTACTTCCTAAGTTTAGGGTCCCTTTTTCTTACATATGATATATATATATATATATATATATATATATATATATATATATATATATATATATATATAAGTTTATAATGGTATACTTTTTCTGAAAAGATATAAATTTCATAATGAATCATAACTCCAAAACTTTTCTTTGAAGAAACGAAATTCTGAAATTTCAATTTCAAACAGTTAAAAGGAATTTCAATTATATTTGAAACAGATATTTGTCTTTTATTGAAGGGCATATTCAGAATTTTTATGGCTTGATATGTTCCAATAAACTGGATCTGTCACTTCTACTTTTATAGCTGGTTTGAATAATGATGGAATTGAATATTTAAAAAGAACCTTACATTAAATTTCAAAACCTGTATATATATATATATATAATAATAATAATAATAATAATAATAAAAATTTTGATTTTTCTTTTGTCATCACGATTTAAAGCGATCTATTTGGCAAAGGTTCAGACAAGCCATTGGGCTTCATGAAGACCTCCTGAGCACAGTGAAAAAACGTAAACTGCAGTGGTATGAGCATGTCTCACGATCGTAAGGACTTGCCAAGACAATCCTGCAAGGCACTGTACAAGGAAGAAGAAAGAGAGGCAGGCAGAGAAAGAGGTGGGAAGACAACATTCGAGAGTGGACAGGCTTGACATTGAGCGACTCGATGAGAAAGACGGAAAATCGAGAGGAATGGAGGAAGCTGATTGTTCGGACTTGTGTGGTGCCCTAATGGTCTACCAGACTACGGGACTGATGAAGATGATGATGATGATGATGATGATTTGGCTAGGCTCTTTTGAAATTTTGGGGTTCATATCTGTGTGAACCCAATTTTTTGGGGGGCCTCACCACCTGCACTACTTTTCTGTACATAATACTCAATAAGGACTACATTTAGAATGTAGGATCACTCAAACTCAGGCTTCGTATGTAGGATTTTGTTATGACGCTAATACTGGACCTTTGTTCATATAAATGAGATATCTTTGCTAATGCTACAAGTAAAATACATGTACGTTTTAAATGAACAAATAAACATCATCTACATAAACATCTTGATGTGAAAGAAATGACAGTACTGTGAGAAATTCATCAGTGTGTTCGTGTACTAATGCATAATACAAAATTTGTATACCATTAAAATATGGAAATTTGAAATTGGTTTTGTAGAATAAAATAAAACAAAATAAAAGAGAAGATAAAAATATTTCACGGCACAGGTGGGTTTGAACCCTCAACCTTTGCAATAGGAGCACAACACTTTAACCAAATGAGCTATGCAAACTTTTGACATACAAGCTAGTAGATAATGTATATAAGCCTGTATAGTCTGCTTACAATATTTTAATCATGAACCAAATACTTTATCTTGTTTTCAAATAAATGAGATATCTTTGCTAATGCTACAAATGAAATACACTATAAATGAATAAATAAACATCGTCTGCTTACATATCATGATGTGAAGACATGATGGTACAGTGGGAAATGGCATTTTGCATGGTGGTTTGTATACAGTCCTAAACACTGATGAAAATGAAGAACAAAATGGTGCTTTGCTTGAAAACATCTAAACAGTCTTTGCGGACAATGATTTCTATATTGCAAAGTATGGATTTTGAATTTTTAACTTAATTGAGTGATGGCCTCATCTTCAACTAAGAAGTTGGCGTGGCTTTGAAAAACAATGCTTTTCTCTGATTGGCTGTAGATATATATCAGGAATCTTTCTTGTTCTGTATTATTCTGCCTTATGAACAAAATTCAAACAATGATTAAATAAAAGAATGATATTAAACAATGAGTTTATTGAATTATTTATGCTGCTGAATTTAAGGACTGACTGTTTATTTGTTAAATTCAATGAAGTATGAACTGAACAAATGTTGTGCAAACTGTAAAATCTGCTTGCTTTGTGGAAAATACAGTTTGCACATCATTTTCTGGGTTCATACTTCATTGAATTTAAAAAAATAAACAGTCAATCCTAATACATATATAAAATAGCTGGAACAGCAACTTGTGGGATCATTTATTATTAAATGATCAACTACTAAACAAAGATTTTTTTTTTAGTAAAATAGAACTAAACTAGAGTACAAAATGCTGATTTGCAAATTATATAAAAGTAACCATAAATTAAATTATAATCCTTCTCTGTTTAACAGTTCTTTATGTATGCTCTCTAAAAGCTGAGTAACTCTGGATGGCAGTGGCCAAGAAACAAATCATCTTTATTTGGGTCACTGTGATCTTTGCCTAAGAACTGTCTAATCCAACATCTATAGCTTATTTGCTTCAAATAACAGCTGGTTATCCTCAATGTCTGTTGAGATTATGAGGTGTGCAATAACTTATTTTATTCATACATAAACTTAAGATTGTGTGACAGTGACCCTAACTTTCAACTCCAAAATTAAAAGGCTTCTTTCATGGCCCAAGTGCAAATGCCAGCCATAAAGTTTTGTCAAGGTACATTGTATATAATATAAACTAAGCTCACCACATGCCAAAAACAACTTTTTCTTGTGTAACTCTCTGTGACATTTGCCTTCTACCTTTTGATGCCAAAATCAAATGGTTTCTCTTATTCCAAGAAAAAAACTGCACTTGGTCAACACACACACACAAAGTCCTCACATCACAAATATGTTCCTATCAGTGAAAATGTTAACTGGCTCAATCATGCAGAAAATAAACTCAGACTGAGGCCTACCTGAAAACCTTCTTAAAACTAGTCCTTGAAGAATGGTCATATCAACTTGGGGTTTTCCCTTAAATAGTTAAAGACTTCTTATGATGTCTAGTTGCTTCTAAATAAAAATGCTGCTGATCTTACACACAATATGACCATGAAGAGAGCTCTATTGAAAATCTCCTCTTAAATGGAAACGTAGAGCAAAATGGGAGTTTTCACCAGAGGATTTCTTCTGATGTCTTGTTCGTTAAAACAAAGTGGTGCCTATCAATGGTCAAATCAACATGGAGTTTTCACAGAAAGACTTTTTATGAGGTCTAGTTGGTAATAAATGAAAATGGTGCCATGTGAATATTCAGTACCATCATCACTGTAGCCATCTTTAAAATCTTGTTAGTGCAACTCCTTCAAAATGGATGGTCTTATCAGCATAGTGTCTTCACTAAAGACTTCTTATGCCTAGTGGATCCTAAATGAAAATGGTACTGACATCCAATATAACTACAACAGCAGGCATCTTGACAATTTTTTTATTGCTACTTGTCCTGAATGAATAGTCAGTGTTGGTTCTAGGACTTTTCAAAATGGGGCCAACACTGAAATTTCAGGAAGGGCCAAACCTACAAATACACTACTCCCTTGAAAACTTGCACCCGATAACTTGTAATCCCGCTTACAATGCAGGGTCAGGTGTGGACCCCATTTTTTAACTAGAAAATTAAAAAAAAATATTTGTTGAACTTGAAGAAAATTGTTATCAAAATTGGTAAATGAAACACTATATTGCTTGTTTTATCATCAAAAACAGTATATAGAACCCGGAAATTTTAATCAGCATTATGAAAGTGTCAACTTTAAATAAGAAGTCATACATGAAATTACATGTCCTTTCCAAATGACCTTCTTTGCACACCTTAAATAATGATATTCAACAAAATTTTGATGAATGAAAATGTCAATTACACCTGTTGGAGGCATTATTTTAATACATAAATATCTCTTAGTCCAGTTTAAGTGTAACCATCATAAATGCAATGTGCTCTCTTGTATTCAAACATAAAATGTGTCAATTGACTGTAACAGCTATGTCTGTGAGCATTTAGCTGATAATTTAGTACCGTGTTTTGATATCTGACTTTGGGAAGAATTTGTTGCATGGTTGCACTGAGTAATAAAATGACCTCCTTTGTATTATCACATTAATTGTGTCTACTATATCAAATTAAGGAGGTTGAATAAAAGAGAGGTTAAAAGGCATGCAAATCCTATATGCGTAAGATCTAGCAACCCGGTCATAAATTGGTTAACTCATTCCAACTGATTAATCAAACACAGTTATAAATATTACTTTATACATAATATAATTAAACTACTTTAAATTAACCTACTCATTCATAAATGTGATCAAAGTAGCAAGGCAACCAAGCTAAATGTATACTTTGTTAAATAAACAGCTTTGTTTCACGTATAGGATCATTGTGGAGAAGTGATTTCAGAGAATTCCTGACTTGGCACTCTGAGATATCCTCAAGGATGAGAAGTATCACTGATATTTACAATGAAATCATGGCATCAATATTTTACTAATTGAGTTATAAAAAAATTTAGTTTTGACATAAATGACTGTTTCATGAAATAGATGTCGCTAGTTTTGGAAAAAGGAATCTTGTTTCTTGGTGTATCAACAGTTAGTCTGGTCCCTATTTTGTAGACTCACTGCTTCGTACTTCATAGCCATATACGAAGCAGGAAACCAGACTAATCAACAACAACAAAAATCAGTGATGTAATACATCAATGTTCTCATGTACACATGAATTGTTTGAAACTGGCTGGAATAATGTTAACGATCTTTCAGACGTTGGGCAGCTTGAAAATAAATGTAATTTATACAGAATAACAAACAACCATATAAGAAAATGCACTTTATTGACAAGTAAATCTTAACACGATTATAAAATGAATTACCAGCCATTAAACAGTACATTCCCCCTCTCGTCTTGCAGTTTTCTCAATATTCATCAGGGACGGGATCACTTATTGTTTGGAGGTCCCTCAGTAACTCATGCCCCTGCTGATAGTGAGGTCTATGTTTTTGGACCCCATTATGCACGAGTTTTCAAGGGAGAGGTGTAAGTGAATCAAATAGTTTCATGCCATGGGAACAAAAACATTCCATACAAATCATTAACAGTTCATCCACATCTTAAAAACATGACACTGTATAAAACTGTTATTATTATATTACAGAGATCATACTGAAAATATTTGTTACAACTACTCCTTCTAGATGGAAGGTCATATCAACATTAGGATTTTACCATTAGACTTTTTATGATGTCTAGCTGGTCTGATATGAAAAAGGTACTGATCTGACATCCAGTATGGTCACAATGGTGGTCATCTTGAAAATCTTGTTAGCGTTATTTCTCCTCAATAAAATGTCATTTTGACATGGATTTTCACCAGAAGACTATTTATGACATTTAGCTGGTCCTAAATGAAAATGGTTTCCATATGACCTTAAATAATGCAGGCATCTTGACAATCTTGTCATCACTACTCCTCCTAAATGGAAGGTTGTACTGACACAAGGTTTTCATGATAAGACTTTTTATGGTCACTAATTGGTTCTGAATGACAATGATTCTGATATGAAAATCAACATGGAAACTATCATGACCATCTCGGAAATATTGTTATTGCTACACTCCAGACTTGATGATCATATCAACACTGGGTTTTCACCAAAAGACTCATGATATCTACTTGGTCCTAAACGCAACTGGTGCCAGTCTTACATAAGATATGTTTGCCATGATGGCAGTCTTGAAAATCTTGTTATCACTACTGTATGGATGGTCAGATTGGCATGGGCTTTGCACTTAATGTGTTCTAAGGATGTCTAGTTTGCTAGTTTGTCCATAATGTAAATGTTGCCAATCTTACATACAATATGGCTACCATAGCAGCTAATATAAAAATCTCATAGTTGTGGAATCTGAGAGATGGTTTCAATAATCAGCAGTTAAACAGAAGAAATGGTTTTGTTTGATTTCCTGGAAACTCTTTATAGACAGTAATATGTTACTCATTCAAAGGGACTCTTGTTTAATTTTAGCAGTGGCAGCCATACTTGCTGCTCGACTGGCACCATCTGCACAAACTTTAATGATGCATGCCTTGATGTGCTCTATGTAGTTTAGTTGAAATTGGTCAATTGGTGTTTGAAAAGGATTGTGGATGGATGTCACATGACACAAGTCATGCAGGGCCATCTCATAAAGCTCTCTTGGTTTCCCGGCGAAAAGAGACTAATGCAACAGAATTGATTCTACAAAATAATAATAATAATTAATTATATTAACTGTTGCTTACAGTGCTCCTGGGTAAGGATTGGTTTTATGATGAATATCATTCCATGTGAGGCCCTCCTTTCCTGTTGTTCGTGATGTGCTGATTGTAAATATTAGCCTCCTATCAAAGGCCAGCTGAAGCATTCTGCACACCTTTTTACCCTCTGGTGTATTGGGTAAGTATGCAGTTCTTTTCAGATGACCATACCAATCTCCTGGAGATGGATGATTTGGCTGAAATACATTGCATTTAGTTTTAAATATGTGCACACAAACTGTATGTTTTGTACCCATTAAAATCTAGTAATTATATTTATATAAATATAGCATGATTTGTGGCTCATACTCGCAGGTGCAAATCAATTTAGGACATAGTCATAAATTTCATCATGAACCATGCAAGCAAAAAATAGAGAAGCAATATGAATGTCATAATCTTATTCCATTATTTCATTATTCCTGGTAGTGAAGCAGCCAAAGGAATTGAACTATACATCTGCAATCATCTGGACAACAAATAATAAGAAGGTCAGATGTGCTTTCTTAATATTTTCTTATCAACAAAGACATGCTTCTCAGACAACTCTTGGTAATATATCTATATTTTATGATTATCAGGAGGTTTTCAGGTATATAAACATGAAGACAACAGTACTGATTTATGAAAATAAATACACCTGGAAAGAAAGAAACCAATTTTTTCTAGTCAAATATGTTTTTTTCTTTGAGGATAATTACCCAATCATAACACCATAGGAGAAAAACTACTACTGTGCAAATCCAGCCCAGGTTTTAAACTTTTTGCTAAAAAGCTTCAAGCACTGGTTCTAGCATTTAGTCATGTCGTTCACTGGGATTAAGCATGCATGGATAAAATGAGACATGCTTTCATGAGGATTTATATTTATTAACAACAGTTTCACCTTAATGAAGAATTAATTTGAATAAGTATTACAGTTTAATTTGGATAAACTAATATCATGTATTATTCTGTCTTTCATCTTCAGTAATACTAGTGTTTGCTTTTTCCACATTTATTTCCATGTTTACTTATGTCACAACATATCATTACAGCCCCAAGATATTGTATAGACATCCTATAAGTGCAATGAAACAATATAAAATATTAAAACAAAACAAATGTAAATGCTAATATTTTTATCACCAGATACAGATATGATGTTGTTTTATCAAAAAACGTTTTATCATATGATGCTAATTTTATCTTGCAGTTTTAAATTCAAGGCTCAGGGCAACAATGAAATGTGTGAAAACTGGTACCCCCTGCAAATTAGTAATACTACAGTATATCCCACAGTACTCCATAATGGAGGGATGAAAAGGAGTCATTCACATCATAAGATTACTAATTTCATTACAATGTATGCACTTTCTTTAATTATTCCATTTTCAAATGTGCAATATGAACAAGGTGTTCCTATTTCTGAAACAATTCTGAAGGCTCAGCAAGAGAAAATGGCAAAAATTATGAATAATGACTGATTTCATGTTAAGCCATGGATGAATTTGGATACTCCAGAACTGACATATGATAAAACAAAATTTGTTGTCAAGAGAGTCACTTTCGATGAATCAGGCAGTAAAATGTGAAATACTATGTTTTAAATTTGTCACAAACTGCAAATTATCATGTTCTCATTACTGTTTTTAAAAAAAATTCATGCTGGCAATGATTAGCCTGTCAACTTTATTTTTTTAAATTCTACTGTAACTAAATTTATTGATCGACTGACCTAGTGACAAATGAAGGCAACAGAAGTTTTGATGTCGTTGTTTCATGAAAGTCAATCATTTTTGAAAAGATAAAATATCAATTAATTTTGAACAAACAATAAAACTAGAATGTATCCAATTCAAGTAAAAAAATCAGCAATGTAATAAATAATGAGTTTAGCAGTACACATTAAGTGTACAGAAATCACATGGAACAATGTTTTTCTTGATCTCTTCCATATAGTTAACTTTGAAATTAAAGGTTCATCTATGAAGAAAACAAACTACACTGCTATAAACAGAGAAATTTATCCACAGTTAATTTCAACATGATTATAAAATGAGTTTTTAACAATATAACCTGCCCTCCCCCATACTTTTGCCTCCCTCTGTTGATTTCCTCTTCTTTATTAGATTTTTTTATAGGTCCCTCAGTAACTTGTGCCTTCACTTTCAGTACATTGATGTTTTTGAACATTTATGTGCTTGAATTATCATGGAAGTGGTATATTGCAGTAACGACGGATTTGCAAAAAGTTATAACAATTTCAATATATTTGGAGTTTACATTTGCTCTACAGAGTCTTAATGAACCACCATCTCAAAAACTGCATATGGAAAGAGACTGCAAAATTCATTGAATGAACAACTCAAAGATGATCATCTCACACATGCCTACAAGAGTGTCATTTTGGGCACTGTCATCCATTTAATAATAATACTACAAATAATAATATTAAAGACTTTATTTAGTGGAGGTAGCTCAGTTATGGAACTAATCTACCTTGAAACCTACAATATATACAGTATCTACAACATAATGTGATAAAACTGGCTTGACACTAAAGAATTAAGTGATTCTAAAATCAAAGTTTCATGCCCAGAACATATTAACAAGTATCTGTGAACACAGGAATATATATATAAAATATAAAACATCATATCTTATTGAAACATTTGACTATGTAAAAAGATGCATCAACAGAGAAATGCAGGAGGTAATATTCTTTCATGTATTGGAAATATTTTTATCTTATTCATTACATCCTGGAAATTGTCTATACACTGATCTAGAGTAAAAAGCTTGCCCTCATTTGGAGTCTTAAAAAGTTTAGTTATGTTTAAATTAAAGGTATTACCCCAAATTACATTACAATAGTCCAGTTATGGCTGTGGATAACTTATATAAAAGATGACCTTGTACTGAAAAGGATTGCATGTTTTGATTTTTCCTAAGTAGCCGGAGATAAGAATTATCCTTTTTTGAAACATGTGTAATGTGAATACTAAATACCAAATTAGACTGTTATCTATGAATACACCAAAAATTTTATTATGAGCGGTCATATTAAGGTTCATATTGTCAAAAAGAATTTAGAGTTTGTCGCTATCTAACCATGCTCTTTTTTTATTTCATTGTAACTAGTAGGGTTTTTGTTTTTTTCTGCACTTACATACTGTTTTCCTTGCACTTTACATAAGTTTGGTAAAAGCATTTTGTAAATTATTCTCAACATATGGTTCAAGTTTACTAGTTTAGTGGTCCCTGTCTGGGAAGTTTCATTATCAATTTCAGATAATATTAACCAGATTTTGTAAATGAAAGGTGTATACAAGATTTAAGAAAATAAAGAACCAAAACTTTTTATCTACAGAAGCTTGCAATAATTTCAGTGCAAATGCAGGTTCTACCAACTGTCTCCAAATTATATCATCATTGGGAGGTAACTGAAAACCCCTACATACTGAATCAGTGCATACTAACCCCTTGTCTGCCAGCAGGAAAATCATAGGTGATCTCAATGCAGCCATGTTCCTTATATCCCGCCAAGTTCATTGAGGAATTTCTCACATACATCCTTCCATCATCAGGCTGGTTGCCAGTAATTATTCCCACAATTCTACCACATACTGCACAAACAGGCTTGTGTTTCAACATTTGATTATAGCATTCAGAGCAGAATGAGTGGCCACAGGACAGAGATTTGGGGTCAGTTTTTGGACTCAAACACAGTGTGCAATTGTCATCTGTGTTACCCTTGTCATTCTTTGATTCATGTCCTTGGTTGTGGATGGGATCCTATAAAAAATATAAAACAGAAATGATCAGAAGGAGAACATTTGACCAAACAAATATGCAAGTACACCTCTCATAAAATCATTTATGTTAAATTTTAACTATGTGATATACTCTGTAGAAATGCAGCATCATATCATTTTTTGTTAAAAAAGTTAAATTCCTGCATTTTCTCCACCTACACACACAAGCATGTTAATTTACAAAAAAAAAAAAAACCCATGAATCAGGTACATAGCACATGGTATTTCAGGATTCAATCCTTCTTTCCAAGGAGCTATTACATACTACAATTGAGAAATGAAGATATTTTTATGTCTACACACTGGAAAAACAAGAAACCCCCATTTGCTAAGCCCACTTTTAACTTGGCTAGATATAACATGTATTTATTAAATGGAAAGTAAAATGTTTAATCTAAACACTTTAACAAAAAATTAATGCTTGACATGGACAGCAGAAATGCTGCCATGATTTTATCACAAGGGTGGAGCACCCTAATTGTCACAAAAATATGGGGGGGCAGTATAAAAATGGGATGGGGAGTAGGAAACTACCATAGTTGAATATTACATAACATTTTAATATCTTTGTCTTTGTCTCTTTCTTCTTGCTCCATTCTGTTACTGTTAGAGCTCTTAATTACTAAAATCAAAATCTTTCAAACATGTCACCTCTATTTGAATAATCATTAATCTATACATTGTTTCTGAGCATAATCTGTTTTTTTATCTGTGTATGAATAATATCCTATGCTGAGAACAGCCTTTTCACAGTCTGTTGTCAGAAGGAGCATATACATAGCTAGCTTAGCCAGACTGAATAAGCTGAAAACCATTCTTTATGTTTGTTGTGTACGATTTTCCAGATCTTAGAGATAATACTGCTCCAAAATAAGATTTTCACTAAGATGAACTCTGCTGAAATGTCACTTTCTTGCATCAGTGCTTTATTGACTATGATTCCAGATTTCTTCTCTTTTCCATAATGTTGTATTGGGATTTTAGATTCATCAATCCCATAGTCTGCTTTCTCAGACAGAGGTATTTTGAACTAATAAATATTTTTACTTCTTAATTTCATTTTTTAATTCTTATTTATTCAGTTTGTCATAACCTTTATGAGGCTATATAGCTTTGTAACAGGGCTAAAACAGTTTGAGAAAAGAAATGAAAATTGTGCTCTACTTTTAAATTGTCAGCATTCTAATTGGGCTTGGTATTCTACATTTAATTTCAAAATACTGCTGAAAGTTTGTGTGTGTCAAATCAAGCAAGGGTACTTTTGCCTATCCTGCATGTACATCGGACTCATATTTAACACCAATTTCAGGCTCAAAATCACTCAGTGGTATCTCCAGTAACACTTTACCAGCTCCAATAATCTGATATAGTTCATAACTTCAAAAATCACTGTCATCATCACTATCATCACTATCATCAGCATTTTCTGAATGAAATCGTCATATGAAGCCAGACGAGTAAAAAGTAGCCTACCTAAAAAGATGGATGTTGCAAAAAGTGCTACAGTATCTCTACTGGCATGACTTATCTTACAACAAACACTTTACGGGTGAATGGTTAAATAAAAATTATATTCTGTGCAGAGCACATTTTCATATGCATGACCTGAAACTGTTTTGTTGGAGTTCACAAACATCACTGCTCTCCAAGCGCACAAGCTGATACAAATTCTGCATGATTCATGCAACTGCTCACCCTGGCAGCATCTCTGGGATAGATAAATGAACAGATCCTCAAATGCATGCCATATTTATTGCTTTGTCAAATGTCCAGCTTGACAAACACCAAAAGTCATAAATGTGTAATTTCTGCCACCACTTCTTGTCCTTCACTTACCTGTGTAAGATTACAAGTCGTGTAAACCTCGGGTAATGGTGGTCTGGGTCGAGCTGTTCTCAGATGTGAAGGTGCATTATTTACCTCATCTGTGTAATCAACAAAAACTTTCTTCACTGTAGAATAGGCACTGCTGGATGAATCATCTGTAATAATATGAACTTCCTCCAGATTGGGATTTTCCACTTCACAGCAGAAATTAATAAACCTATCCAGAAATAATTCAGCCCAAGACTTGTCAGTCAGTAGTTCTTGTTCTAGATAGACAAATGAGAAAAATAATGAGGAAACACGTGTATAATTTATAGAAAAGTTACTGACTGAGTGCTTTAAAAAGAATATGGGACCATATTCTTTTTATTAACTTGGAAAATGTCATTTTTACAAACTGAAACTAAAACTTCATGCAACATAATCAAGCATACACATTACTGGACTATGTCAACAGTTATTAGCAGCTAGACTGCATGTCCTACTCTTACTTTGAATTAAGATCTTAAAATTTTATGCAATTTATACATGTCACACATGTGATCAAACATGTCACATACCATTTTGGATTGACTATGGCACGAGCTATAAAGAGAAGACAATTAGTACCACTGTTGTAACCTTTACTAGCAACCCAGGAAAATCATTCAACAAACAATCTGACAAAATAAACATGTACAAGTAACCTGATTTAATGGTTCTGACCACTTCATCAGGTCGCTGAATGGCAATGTATATAAATATAATCAGTTCATATTAATTATTTCAGAGTAAAACATATGTTTGCAAAACATGTATGACCCACTGCAACCAACAAAATCAACAAAATCCAACCAAAAGGCCCCCCTCCAACAAACTCCATTCAGTAAATTCAGAAAAAAACTGTCTCAGGGTACAGAATGAAGAAAAGCTATAATACACATGTTTGGGCCAACTAAAAAATTGTAGTGAATTATATGTATCTACAGTTTCTTGTTTCATATAAATTTTTCATATAAATTACCCAGTGCCATACTGAAGATATTGTGCAAAAAAGAAATATTCCGCCTATTTCAATATCCATATGGATTCATTTCCCGTGACATCTCAAGTTACAGCCCTTTGATCATGCTGCCTAGCCAAAGTTTCACTTGCCTGAAGCAATTCCTTACTGGCTGCTGTGACAGATTTCTTATCTGTTCCATAATGCTATATTAGGGTTTTAAGACCATCAATGCTATAGTTTACTTGTGCTGACAAGAGTATTTTGATCAAAGAAATAACTTTACTTCGTAATTTCAATTTTTAGATTCTTTTTTATTCAGTTTATCTTAACTCTTATAGCACAAGATCCTGCAGGGCTAAATTGATTGAGAAGTGAAAATTTAAATCTAGTTCTAAATTGTCTGTATTTCAATTATTCTGCCTTTTCTACATTTAATTTTGCAATACTAAGAGGGCAGATGTTCTGCATGGCATCTATTTTTGTCCATTCAGCATGTTCATAGGACTTAACACCATTTTTGGGCTCAAAATCACTCACTGGTATCTTCATTAACATGTTCCCAGCTCCAATAGTTGGATATATTCATAACTATAAAAATCATTGTCATCATTCCTATCATCAGCCAGTATATTCTGAAAAAAATCGTCATCTGAAGATGACCACACTGGGAATCAGCCATTTTGGGATTTCTAGGTAGCTGGTATTGTAAACTTCCTTGATACAAGGTTTAAACTATGATATAATGCTTGTTTCTGGGCCCAATGTGCCAGTCAAATTAAAAAATTTAACAACCTTTCATGTCAAGCAGAAGTAGCCAGACATGTGAACAGTTGCCTACCTGAAAAAAGATGTTGCAAAATGTGCTACATTACCTCTACTAGCATGACTTATGTTGTAACAAGCACCTTAAGGGTGAATGGTTAAATAAAACTTGTATTTTCTGCAGAGTACATTTTCATATGCAAGGCTTGACATTAATATGTGGGAGTTCTCTTAAATCGCTGCTCTTCCTTAATGCAGGGTTCAAACAACAACAGAATACTTGTTCCACAGCCCAATATGCCAATAAAATTTAGTTTCACAACATTTCATGTCTAGCTGAAGAGGCCAGATGTGTCAACAGTTGCCTATCCAAAAAAAGTCAGATGTCATGACAGGCACTATAATACCTCTATTGAAATGACTTATGATGCAACAAGCTCTTTACGGGTGAATGGTTTAATAAAAGTTGTATATTACAGACAGTACCTTTTCATATGTGTGACTTTAAATTAATTTGATGAAGTTGATGTACAT
Source organism: Megalonaias nervosa (assembly GCA_016617855.1). Classification (NCBI taxonomy): domain Eukaryota; kingdom Metazoa; phylum Mollusca; class Bivalvia; order Unionida; family Unionidae; genus Megalonaias; species Megalonaias nervosa. The sequence goes on along the minus strand of JAECUM010003912.1, from coordinate 47,034 downwards.
CACCTCTCTCCACCTCTCGCAATCACATGCATCAGCAGCATCTTTGGAGATGGCCTGTTGTCCACCTGTTTATTAGCACTCCTTCTAAACTACATGGATTATTGCCATAAATCTTTAAGTACACATTTCATCAAAAAGTCTTTTTTGTCCTAAATGAAAATGGTGGCAATTGGACAAGCAAAATGGCAACCACAATGCCCATCTTGAAAATCTTGTTACTGCCATTCCTTGTAAAAGGATGATCGTAATGAAATGGGGTTTTCCATTTAACATTTCATATGCTGTCTAGTTGGTTCTCAGTGAATATGGTGCTAACCTGGCTTCCAATATGGACACCATGGTGGCCAAAATGAAAATTATGTTATTACTACTCCTGCATAAATGGTCTTATTGACATGACCAAAAGACTTGTGATGTCTAGCTGGTCTTGAATGAAAATAGTGACCGTCTGATACACACGTGTGTGTGTGTGTGTGTGTGTATTTTTAATGTAGCTTTAACAGTTGTATTCATATTGCTATGATGTCTGCAGTGTGGCAGTTTATAGTGATGTCTAGCACTGGGGCATCATGCCGCAGAAATGTATCATTGTGTTCCACCCAGTCACATTATCCTGACACCAGGCCAACCAGTCCTATCAGTAACATCTTCATGCTGAGCGCTATGCAAGGAAGCTGCTAGTACCATTTTTATAAGTCTTTGGTATGAGTTGGCTGGGTTTTTAACCAGTGACCTTCCAAATCTGAAGCAGATGCTCTAACCACTTGGGCCACTGGAGCAGTACCATCTGATACGCAATACTGTTGCTATGGCAATCAATTTGAAAATCTTGTTATTGCCATTCCTTCTGGGTTCCAAGGGTTGTTATCGCCGGGGCAGATGTGGGAGATAAGCACCCACTTCCCTTAGAAATCCCCCAATGGCTTGCACCTGAGAGAGCCTCTGACAACCAAATCCAGCTCCAGGCCTTCATGAGTGGCTTAACTACCAAGCCAGGCGGAACCTGTTTAAACTGATTGGAGAAAGGATGACAGGCAAGTTTCTGGCACCTCAAAACCAGATGCTTCAGGCAGATGGGGCCCATTAACCTTGGGTGGTTGCCCATCTAGGAGAAGGTAAACTCTGACTTCAAACCTTCGCTGCCTTGTGACTATACCCTCTCATGGGAAAGGCTAAGGGAGTAAACCCCAACAGAAAATCCAGAGACGGAGTCCCTAAGGCAACTTGGCATTGCTTTCAGTATCATCTCGGCAACTCCTGCAACGTCGCTGGTGCCATGACATATCGGCTTGTCCTTTCCCTTGGATCCATCAGCTGCGTGGAGAGGGGGAATCAGTTGCATGGGCAACAGCTGATTCTCCATATCACCCTGCCCAGGCTTGCGCCCTGGAGAAGACACTCCAGCTTCACCTCACAGCATCGACACAACACGGGAAGCAACAGTTACCGGTTATAAGTCACAACTCAATTGGCGTAGAGTCAGATGCCAGGGGTTGCTTCCGACAGTGGGAGTGATCAACAGGTCTCACTGGACAGCTATCACCCGCCTCAAGCTGGGCAGCCCCCAGCCAATAAGGTGCCATCCCATCACAGTTCACCTGCCTTGCTGGGTGTGTAGGGCTTAAGGTATGCGAGTACCTGACAAGTGGACTGCAACTACTGCACCAAGAAACAACAAAAGAAAAACAACATGGAAACCAACAATCTGCAAGCTAGATACCTGGAATGTCCGGACCATGCTGACTGGGCTCTCAGATGACTTCCAGGCAATCAGTGATGTTCGAAAGACTTCAGTCATCAACGACAAACTTGCAAAACTCCATGTCAACATCGCCTCACTACAGGAGACATGGCTACCAGATTCCGGGTCCCTCAGAGAAAAGAACTACACGTTCTTCTGGCAAGGAAAGAGCACCGACGAAGCCAGTGAGTATGGTGTTGGATTCGCCGTCAGGAACTCTCTGCTGGGGATGATAGAACCCTGCCAACAAGGAAAGGAAAGACTGCTATCTCTCCACCTCCACACCAAAACCGGGCCTGTCAACCTGATCAGCGTTTACACTCCCACACTCAGCGCCACCACAGATATCAAGGATGCGTTCTACGACGAGCTTGACTCGCTCGTTGATAAAATTCCCAAGGAAGAGAACTTGATATTACTGGGCAACTTCAACGCTAGGGTGGGTACCGACCATGACTCTTGGCCTTTGTGTCTTGGCAAGTTTGGCATTGGGAAGATGAATGAAAACAGGCAGTGACTACTAGAGATGTGCTCGTATCATGACCTCAGCATCACCAATTCATTCTTTTAGACAAAGCCACAGCACAAAGTGTCTTGGAGGCATCCCCGGTCCAAACACTGGCACCAGCTGGACTTGATCATCATGAGACGGTCTGCCATGAAGGGTGTACTTCTTACACGTACCTTCCACAGCACTGACTGCGACACTGATCACTCGCTAGTTTGCTGCAAAATGAAGCTTCAGCCAAAGAAGATCCACCGTTCTAGGATAGAGGGTAAACTACGCATTGATGTGAGCAAGACGTCATATCCTGACAAGACTGAGGAATTCACATACACCCTCTCCAAGGCGTTCAGTTCAGAACTTCCCTATGGCAGTGCCAAAGAGAGATGGGATCACAACTGAGATACTGTGTACAGCACAGCCACAAGGATCTTTGGTAAGAAGCAGACAAAGAACAACGACTGGTTTGAGGCCAACTCTGCCCACTCATGCCAGCCATTGAAGAGTGTCACAGTGTCCACCTGGAATACAAGCATTCCCCCTGCCAGAGGACTACTACAGGCATACAGGTCTACCAGAAGCAAAGTGCAGAGGTTTGCATGGCAGTGTGCCAATGAATACTGGCTCCAGCTCTGTCAGAGCATCCAGTCAGCAGTAGATATTGGAAACATCAGAGGCATGTATGATGGCATAAAGAAAGCATTGGGTCCCACGAAGAAAGTGACAGCACCACTGAAGTCTGCCGCTGGCGACACCATCCACAACAGGGGCAAGCAGATGGAGCGCTGGGTGGATTACTACTCTGAATTGTACTCCAGAGAGAACCACGTGACCAACGATGCCCTTAACACCATTGAAAACCTCCTTTTTATGACCAAATTGGACCAGAAACCTACTGCGGCAGAACTAAAGAAGACCTTAGAGAAACTGTCCTCAGGTAACGCCCCAGGGAAGGATGGCATCCCAGCAGAAGTCATCAAGTGCGGCGGCAGTGTTCTGTTCACACACTTGCACGACCTCCTCTGCCAATGCTGGGATGAAGGTGCAGTGCCTCAGGACATGAGAGATGCCAACATCGTAACCCTGTACAAGAACAAGGGCGACAGAAGTGACTGCAACAACTACAGGGGTATATCCCTTCTCAGCATCGTGGGTAAAGTCTTCGCACGAGTCATCCTGAACAGACTGCAGACGCTTGCTGACAGTGTATCCAGAGTCGCAGTGCAGGTTCCACGCAGAGAGGTCCACAATCGACATGATCTTCTCCATCAGGCAACTGCAGGAGAAGTGCAGAGAACAACACAGACCCCTCTTCCTGGCCTTTATAGACCTCACCAAGGCATTCGATCTGGTCAGCAGAGACGGGCTCTTCACAATCCTGATGAAGATTGGATGCCCTCCAAAGCTGCTAAGCACGGTCCAGTCCTTCCACGATGACATGAAGGGCACAGTGCAGTATGATGGCTCACTGTCCGAACCCTTTGACATCCACAGTGGAGTGAAACAAGGCTGTGTCCTTGCCCCCACGCTCTTCGGCATCTTCGCTGTCCTGCTCAAGTACGCCTTTGGGACGTCCACAGAAGGGATCTACCTGCACACGCGATCAGATGGCAGACTGTTCAACCTGGCACAACTAAAGGCAAAGAGCAAAGTAAGAGAAGCGACCATTAGGGACATGCTCTTTGCAGATGACGTTGCTCTAGCCACTCACACAGAAGCTGAACCACAATGCCTGATGGACCAATTTGCTAAAGCATGCGATGAGTTCGGGTTGACCATCGGCCTAAAGAAAACCAATGTGATGGCTCAGGACGCGGATCCTCCCAGCATCATCATCAACAACTATAAACTAGAAGTAGTCAGTCAGTTCACATACCTCGGCTCTACCATCACTAACAACCTCTCACTCGACGCCCAGCTCAACAAGCAGATTGGAAAGGCATCAACAACTCTCTCTAGGTTGTCGCAGAGATTGTGGAACAACAGCATGCTGACCCTGCACACTAAGATCTCAGTGTACTGTGCCTGTGTGCTAAGCACTCTCCTGTACGCCAGTGAAACCTGGACCCTGTACGCCTCACAGGAGAAAAGACTAAGTGCCTTTCACATGCGATGCCTCCGACGCATACTCGGGATCACCTGGAGCAATCAAGTGACAAACAACAAGGTGCTTGAACGTGCCAAGATTCCCAGCATGGTCACACTCCTCCGCCAACATTGCATCAGATGGCTGGGCCATGTACGTCGGATGGATGATGGACAGATCCCCAAAGACCTTCTTTATTCAAAGCTTGCCTCTGGCAGAAGATCAATCAGACGGCCACATCTCCACTTCAAGGATGTCTGCAATCGCGACATGAAAGCCCTTGAGATCGATGTCAACACCTGGGAAGAGCTTGCTCTAGACAAGTCCAGCTGGCGACATGCTCTGATCACTGGTCTGAAAGCCGGCGAGGACAAGCTACGACAGCTCACCGATGAAAAACGATCTCAGAGGAAGAGGAAGCAGCTCCAACCCACACCAGACTTAACCTTCAAGTGCAGCAACTGCAGCAAGGACTGCCACTCCCGTGTGGGGCTCCATAGCCACAGAAGACGCTGCACAACTACCAACCAGGACATCTCTCATGGGCGCACTTCCATCGTCTCTCGAGACTAATGGATGCCAACAGAGCCATTCCTTCTAAATGGAAGCCATAATCACAAGGGATTTTGTCAAATGACTTCTTATGGTGTCAAGCTGATTGTGTATGAAAATGTTGCTGGTCTGACCTCCAATGCTGACCACCATGAAAATCTTGTTATAGCAACTTCTCGTGAATAAATGGTCGTACTGACATTAGTTTTTCAATGAAGATTGATTTCTTATAATATCTGACATCCAATATGGCCTTGACAGCTGTAAAAATCTTAAAAATCCTATTACTATTACTCTTAAATGGAAAGTCATATTTACATGGGATTTTCTCTAAAAGACCTCTGATCTCTAGTACGTTCTAATGTAGATAGTAAAACTCTGATATCCAACATGGTCACCATGATAGCCAGCTTGAAAATCTTGTTATTGCCTCCTCAACAGTGGGTTTTTAACCAATAAAACTGAGTTGCTCCAAAATAAAAATAGTGCCAATACATTACAAATTGCCATTGTGATGGCCAAGTTAAAATCTCGTTAATTAAACTCATCCAAAATAGATGATCATATCAATATTTGTAATCCAAGAATAATACTTTAAATCTTGGATTTCTGAAGATATGGCATCAGTCCCATCAAAAGACCCTTCTATTTACATCCGTTAAATTTTTAATGGGAAGTTATGCACTAAATCCCATTTTTGGATAATATGGCACACATAAGTATTCTTCATTAAAACATTATCAGAGAATTACAAACAATTACATCCTATGATCATTGCTGATACACTTATAATTAAAGGTTAATGAAAATTAGACTTTCTTTCTCATACACTTTACATTTATTAGATTGTATATCATTATGATTCAACAAAGAAACATTTAAAACTTTTCACCATAATTTATTGGACATACTTATTAGCAATAGCAATGATCTGATTTTCACTGATTTTCTTAACCAATTTGAAAATAATGACAAATTTACAGAACAATGTATATATCTGAATTTAATACAAACAAACATCAATATACATTTGAATTACGTTTGCCATACACAAAATACACAACGCCTGATACACATAGATAACAATTAGTCCCTAAATTCTATTCACATTCACAGACAAGGTTGGAAGCATAAAATAATTATAACAAGGATTATTGTGTTCAGAAAAAAACATGTTTAAGGAAAGCATATATATATATATATATATATATATATATATATATATATATAACAAATTAACTGTTTAACCATTGAATCAAAATTGATATTATATATATAACAGTATGATAATTAAAATATTGCTGATAATTGTGAAGAAAGAAAAAACATGATCATTTGTTCTCTTTCATAGCTTAATTTAAATTAATTAAATCTTCAAACCATTAATGGTGAGGGTCCATGTGTAAATATACAGAGTTATACGAGAAAAATAATTCAAGATTCTCTTTCTTGATAAAATGGGTCAAATTTCAATAATAATTTATTTTACCCAGTTTATTACAAAGCTGGGTATCTCAACAACAAATATTGGGTGTGTCTATTTTATGCAATATTCAAATGAAGACCATCTTCTAAATAGGTAAGTAAAATATTTAAGTATCTGCTTCAGAATAAATACTTCTTTTACTTACAAAGCTCAGAGGTAATATATCTCAATTCAGGACATCTATCTTTGAAGCTTCCCTAAAGAAATTTAGTACAGTGATTATTACTTCATTATTATTTCAACCATACACGTGTCCCTACTCAAAGTAAAGGTGCCACTAATCTTTACAGGTCTAAAATTCAAGATAAATTTCATTTTAGTCAGAAGTAGACTGAGCTTGTACCCTCTAACAATTTTAAAACTAAAAGCAAAAATGCATAAAACTTCTTCATTTCATTCATCAATTTATAATTTGTAACATGATCATTGCCAGTGGGTCTCTAACAGCCATCTTGTTCATGTTTCAAAAGAACTGAAGTTTCTTTACAAAAAAATGGTTGCCATATTTGTTTGGGTTAGTCAATTATTTTAGACAACAGATGTGATGTAGTTTCCATCTTCGATAAGCTCTGAATAATTCCATAAATTTTTATAGCTTTGGGAGTTACATCATTTGAACATGTGCATGTATGAGTTACAGCTTTTTTAATTTATTCATTTGTTTTAGAAATATTAAAACTAGACATTGCAAACACTGGATGGAGATAAAACAGTTCTACTGACAAAAACTTCTCGCAGCCAGAAAAGCGCAGTAAGCAATCTGTCCAGCTGTTTACATCAACAGCATCCATTTGGTTTGAAACACAAACATGATGACAATTATTATAAATTAGAAATTATAAACCGATGAATAAAATGACTCAGTTTTGTGCATTTTTTACATGCTTGATGCTTTTCATTTTTAAAATCAGTCGGCAGGGTCCAAACTGTCTTTTGGGAGGTGGAGGAAGGGATAGGCAAATACTATAGCCCTGCTGAATCTTCACTAGTCCTTTAAACAATTGCTTACTGGCAAAATAGGGAAACTTAGTAGCAATCAGACTACTGCAATTATAAGTTATACTAATCCAATAGGAAATTTACTAGTCTTGGACTAGTGGACTGTTGTTAATTTCAAGCCCAACCCTAGAGCAATTAAATTAATCATTGTTTCCAAAAGCATTCAAACTTATTTAAATGGATACTTACTCACTCCAAACAAAGGCAAGGCTATGGTTTTCACATTTATGCATTCATCTGCCTTCCTCAAAATATTGTCAATGGACTTTTGTACTTTAGACTTTAATTCTTGCCCTTGGGGACAGTTATTTTCAATCACAACATGAACAATCACATTAAAAGGATTTTCCTCTCCATCAGTTATAACTACATCTCCAAGGTCAGGTTTCCAACTCCTGAAGCACTTGTCTTTGTTTTGCTTGTATTTTGTTTTGTCCATAAGTTCTGTAGCAATTCTTCCCATCCCTGACCCTTCAGAGTCAACAGGACAAACTATTGCATTGATGTGTTTTACTTTTAGAATGTCTCCTTCATAGATATGAACAAGTGGCTTTTCTGAAACATGGAATACAAAATGCCTTTTATGATTCTCAAATGGTTCATAATAAACAGGAGACAATTTTTTCGGATTGGAAGATTCATATTGGCTGTTTACTTGTTTTCCACGTCCCTTCCTTCCAGTCTCATTTAATTGTTGTTTCTGGTAACCTGATGAAGAAGCAACATAGTTTTGTACGCTGTAATTGGGTAACTTCCCATTCACAACTGGATCATAATCAACACAAGATGATTTGTTAGGTTTCAAGGTTTCATACTGGCTGTCGTTTACTGCAACATCTTGTTTTCCATGTCCCTTCCTTCCCGTCTCCTTTGATTGTTGTTTCTGGTAACTTGATGAAAAAGCAACAGAGTTTTGTATATTCCAGTTTGGTTCCTTCCCATTCACTGTTGGTTCATAATACACAGGGGACAATTTGTTAGGTTCGGTAGTTTCATATTGGTTGTTGTTTACTGCAACATCTTGTTTTCCACATCCCTTCCTTCCAGTCTCCTTTGATTGTTGTCTTTGGTAACTTGATGAAGAAGCAACATAGTTTTGTATGTTGTAGTCTGGTACCTTCCCATTTTCAATCATGGTTCTGAATGTATCCTGCATCAGCTTCACAAGATTTGGGAGTTTGTCAATGAAGTGGATCTCTTTCAAGGACTGTCCCTGTCTAGAATTTCTGCTGTAGTCAACAACAGCTTTGGCATACTGGACAGCACACATTTCTCGTGGTACAGCATATATTCCTGCAGGCAAAGACAACAGAGTTAGCAAGACATAATGCAAAAGAAAATTTACATTCTGAGATTACACAAGTTTGCTGATCCTAATTTTTATATGTGAGAATCATATTTCCATTCATGGACCAGGATAATTCCATGCTATAGATCAACTTAAGTTCATAGCTCAGGTCCAGATACAGTGGAAAGAATCAATTAAAGGTCTTAAAACTTTTCAATAATTGCTTCTTGCCAATTTGAAGAGAAAATTAATTTTATTGTGAATAAAACATGAAATGCATCATCGACTCTATATATATACTCACATATAAGTCCAGTCCGAATGAAAACTGCAAAGACCCACATCTGCCACTGTATAATGCTTCAGCAGATCCGGGTCTATGCAGTTTGTTAGGAGTAATCAGTAGAACAAACAACATAGACCCTGAGCTACTGGTGCATTATGTGGTGGCAGATCAGAGTCTATGATGTTTACAGTTAGACATGACCTTTAAGTGAGTATAGATGATATTAACTCTATACCATAATGCATTCAGATTTCATTTCAATTTACAGGACCCTGTGTGACCGAGTGGCCTAAAGTGCTCACCTTTACAGATCTCTAACATCTCACCCCTGTCCATGTGGGTTCGAGTTTCAGGCTTGGTAATGTGGGTATGTGAGAAAGACTGCCATTCACTTCCCATGGGTGGGTGGTTCTTCTCAGGGCTTTCCCAGGTTTTTCCTCCACCAGAAAAACTGGCTACCATGTATAGCCTATCATGTGTGGAAAAATGGCATCAAACCCACAACAACATCTAATGGAAAGTGTGCTAAGAATGGTGAATGAAACTCACATGTTGGAAAACTTGAAGAAAAGAGTAGTATAACTTGAAAGGTGGGAATGAACCTAATCAAACACAGCTTGGTTTATAAGATATTATGTGTCTTTGTAGATCCCTACCCTTGAATTTTGGAAATTTAAAAAAATAAAGCTAGTCTTTTACAAGAAGTAGAACTAAAGTATGTATGTCATAAGGCATGCAATGAACAATTAGCATATAGTTATAATGACAAATAGTAACTTGGTTGTAATGAGTTTAACAATTTCAGCACTATATTTAAAACACAATAAAATTTCTTAAACGCAAGATCCCAATTTTAAATTTTTGTCAACCTAAATTACATGGAAAACAAATATGAGTTCCCAATCCATTACAAATTCTGACCAAGAAAAATATTTTACAAAATAAATATGGAATGTTTCAATTCATACACATTAATCATGTAGTAATTAGGGTAAGAAACATTACATTTCTCTGCTGTTTATGTTAAGATAAAGAAGCAAACTGGTACAGGTATATTACATCAAATGAAATTGATAAATTGCCTAACTCCCATGACAAAATGCATTACTTATTACAGCAAATCTGACATAATATTTTGCTTAAAATTCTAATTTCTAGATCATCTACTGAAGTTTGATTTGAATATTTCTACTGTACCATTACTTTTAAATATGCACAGTAAAACCTGTTTTGAGAGAGACATGCTAAAAGCAGCCACATGTTATTTATAACCACAATCATGATGCATAAATCAATTTTATTATATAATTGCAATGTTGTGACTACCTCCAGAACATTACCAATAACCACTGTTTTTAGGCAAATACATGTTTCAACACTGCTATGAAGGACTTCATCACAAAATCAGAGATAAACTCCACTAAAGTTTTATTTAATCCTTGGTAACCATGACAGCTTAGGAGGGTCTGCTAAATGCAGACCATTCTCAACAACACTGCTATGAATGACCGGCATTGCAAAAACAACCTCCGCTGACCTTTATTTCATCCTTAAGTTGGTAAACATGACCGCTTAAAAGGGTTTGTTCCAAACAAAACAAAACTTGAGTCTGGTTACAGGTTTCCTAAGCTCTACAGGTCCAGCAGGTGGCATGATATACTACAGTCTGTAAATCAGACTAGAAAACATGTCCTATCCTACAGACTGTAAACCAGACTAGAGGACATGTCCTATGCTACAGACTGAAAACCAGACTAGAGTAAATGTCCTATGCTACAGACTGAAAACCAGACTAGCGTAAATGTCCTATGCTACAGACTGTAAACCAGACTAGAGTACATGTCCTATGCTACTGACTGTAAACCAGACTAGAGTACATGTACTATGCTACAGACTGTAAACCAGACCTGAGCACATGTCACTAATCAATGTACTGCACAAGTCATATAAATCCCTGTTATGATTAAACATTCCTTCTTCAAAAGGAGTGATCAAGAAGGTAAATATTAATCAATTGAAACATTTATATTTTTTCTTTACCATCTGTGAAAAACTACCCTATACCCATACAGTCATATTGTAGCAGTCGAGTACATTGTTTGTCATTGGAATCAATCCATAAAGCCTGGGATGAATGGGGTCTTTGCCTTTAATAAGTGATTATCATCTCCAGATTTGGTTGTCAAAATGAAAGTATCATGTTGTTTTGTTGCTTTTTTATGTTACAGTTACTAAAGCTCACACACCAAGCCATCATCTCTTCACCAAAGTTCATCCTTTACACCATCTGTTTATCGAATTAATCTCTTTATGTCATCAGTAAATTATGCCTTTGGCTTTTGTCTCAGTATAAATTTATTTTGTCAGTGGATGGATTAATCCTGTCTAATGGTTTCATTCATTGGTTCACATATATTCCACATATGGTCCAAACCACTGGTGTAATTCATATACAGGAAAAAGAAGTTACCTCATCATATTCTTGGGTGTATAACACGTAATTTTCTTAACCTAATATTTTTTCAGGATGGGATGCATGTTTTTTCAAGGTCGATCTGACAAAGGATGAAGGCACTATGACTGCCTACATGTGACACATTCACTCCTTATGAAATATAACATCCATTGAACACTGCAATATTGTTGTCATTGTTGTTGTGGGTTTAATGCCATTTTTCTGCACACGATGGGTTATACATTGCAGCCAGTATAACAGGTGGAGGAAGAACCCAGGAAAACACTGGGAAGAACCACCAACCCACAGGAAACTACGGGAAGCTTTCTCAAGTACCCACAATTGCCAAGCCTGAGACTTGAACCCATGCAGACAGAGGTGAGATGACAGTAATCTGTAATGGTGAGCACATTATTCTACTCGGCCATCCGGGGCCCCATGTTGCAACATAGATAGTCCTTGTTCTTTGTTTGTTCAAGTTAAGAAACTCTTTTCATTTCACATCTCTGTGAAAGATTTTGTTCTGTGACATTACCAGAAATACATGTACATAATGACTTGTAATTTATTGTGCTAAAACTGCAAAATATCACACCACAGTGGAACAAAATACATAATTACCATATCTGTAAATATTCAGTATTTGATAGCTGTTGCATGATCTAATAAATTATTTCTTCACTGATGAATTTCTTTGCTGTTTGAAATGCAATATAATATTTAGAATTCAAGTAGTGTCCATGTTCTCATCAGAGCCACATTTAGGGGGCATCTTTTTCATCACTCAAGTTTGTGTGTTACGGTATCACTGACACATACTGTGGAACAGAATAATAAATTAATTAATGAAATTGGCAAAAATTTTTTTTCCTTTTGAAAAATAAATTTGGTTCTTAGTTTCATTTCTCATCCAAATAATAATATTTTATATTTCTTTGTGACTGTACAGTGATCAATGCTTCATTGATTCAAGGTAACAGGTGCAGGCTAAATCTTCTAAGTGTCAAAAATACTGTAGTCTCAATGCTTTTCTAGATAAATTTGCAGTTTATTCTCTTTTCTTCAGAAAAAATATATTTTGATCTTTGCTTTATTTCTCATTTTAAGCCACATTTTTATATTCCTTTGTTACAACACAGTGAGAAATGTTTAATTGGCACGGTCATGTTTTTAAAGGTAATCAGCTCTGGCTGAAGCTCTCATTTGCCAGATAAAATAAATCCATTGTCTCAGTAAATTCCAGGTTCAACACGGTGATATTAGAGGTCTTCATGATAGTCCAAACAAGTATAAATAAATATCCTAAACTTTCACTTTTAGCATGTGTTTCATCTTGAATCTGAATGAATATGGTCAAAGTATCAACAAAGACCATGTAAGAAACTCGTACATTGTGCAAGACAAACTAACCATCAGCTGTCACACAACCAAGTGATTTTGGCAACTATGTCACCAAAAAAATGTAAACTTTGCCATCTTATATTAGAAAAAAGAAAACAACTTTATACCCTATGCAAAATGTTTTGTATACAACTTTAACTGGAGTTGATACCAACAACGCCAACAAAACAAATTGTTGCACATTCACAGGCATGTGTTTTATTCGCTGATTGACCATTAATCCTTTCCCCTGCAAATTATCATTTTCTATCAGTGCCAAATTTATGCCAGTTATAATTTGGTTATGAAAACATATCCACTTGTGTTTAGAAGCTTAGAACATCAATAGGTAAATAACAATTTGTGTCTCAAGAACAGAACTGGCAAATTCAATTTTTAGATATATATTTTTGAAGCTTTTATCTGCAATTTTTGCATTATTTTCTTCATAAAGTCAGTTTGAAGCCAAAAGTGAACCTGCCAAGGGGTAATAATGGTGGACATTGCTGTGTCTAGGTAGCACCTCTTCATTATTACTGATTTTTGTAATTCATTTGGCACATAATTTAACGGAAATATACAAATAAAATATACCTATTGGTAATTACAATACTGTAATCTAGGTATTCCTATCAGTTAAAATTTATTAAAATGTGGAGTTTTTGCTGTGCTTTTTTAAAGTCATATGGCCAAAATACATTGCATAATATCTCCCCATCCAAACATACATACATTCAAGTATGAATACACTGCACATGAATATGATACATTGATACACTAACAAAATGTGTCTATAATATACATACAACACAGAAAATTTTCTATTTGAAGATAAAGTATTACTTAAAACCAAATGTTAACTGGAAATATGCATAATCAGACACTTCAAATAAGAGAACCTAAGCAGACATAATATATACCTGGGCTCTCAATGACCTGAATGAAGAGAGAGAGTGAGAGAGCATTTCTTGCTATGTGCCCACTTCTTCTGTTCAGCTATAATTTCTTCCTATTCTGCTAAGTCATTTCTCCCCAAAATTCAAGTCTAGCTTGACCCCTGAACAGTCACGGCCTATGCAGAAACACATGGTAACAGAGCTCACGGGAAGGAGTTCAATGTAGCATAAAGTTCTGTAAGGGTGTAGAGAAGAATGAAAGAGAGACTGAAGAAAATCCCAAAAACAAAACAGGCAGACAGAGGGGCAAGCACAAAGTATCCAGATATTGAGAGTGGAGACCTTGAATAGGTCATGTATAAAAAAGACAAGGAATCTCAGTATTCATGACAGAGATTTGCTTTCAGGTAACACTGGCTGCAAAACAGAAGAAAATAATTGACTACAAGGATCTGTGATCTGAGTAGCCACATTTTTATGATAATATAACTTAACAATTCAGTAATGCACATGTATTGCCCAGAAGCTGCCAAGGTGGACAAACTGCTAGAATTCCAAAGTTTCATCGTTAAACAGTACAAAAGATTAAAGTTTGAGTTCAGCCAGATAGGAAATGCTGACCAGTACCCACGACATTAGATCTTCCATTTAATATCAATGTCCATACAAACTGGGCCAGCACCATCAGCATAGCTATAATTGATGAGAAAAATCATTTTATGGTGATGCTTCCCCATACTGCTGATGGTGGAAAGCTTCCTCCCTCATTACTTTCAAGAGAAAGACACTTCCTAAGTGTGCAGTTTGGCTGAAGTTGATCATCATCAAATGCCTGGACAAGGGATGGATGAATAAAACATTATTGAAGGAATAGTTAAAAAACATGAGGAAAAATGGCTTGGGAGTTATACCAGCAAAAGTTTATTAGCTCTGGATGCCTTCTGATGCCACAAGCCATACCATGTCAAGGACCTGTTAAAGACAGACTACCAGACCACTCTGGGCCTAACTACTGGTTGTATGACACTGATGCTCAAGCCCTTGGATTTTAGGATCAACAAGCCATGACACCCATGCTCAGAAGGAAATGGAATGAGTGGTATGCTGGTGACTAACAAACATTTACACCACATGAAATGTGAGGAAACCCAAACTGACTGACATCTGCCAGTGCATAGTTGATGCATAGGCCAATCTAGATCCAAACATCATCATCCATGCCTTCAAAAAGTGCTGCATCTCAAATAAAATGGATGGCAATGAGGAAGACGCCTTGTGCGAGTGCAATGCTAAGCATGAACACCACCCAAAGGATGAAGATCAAGATGGGAGTTATTATGCAGCAACACCATGACAAATGATAACATAAATTAATTTTTTGACAAAGATGACAACAGAGAGGAATTTGAGGGATTTAATGCATAGACTTAACTCCATTAACAATGTGAACCTAAACTTAACTCCATTAACAATGTGAACCTAAAAACTACCCCTTTATAGGCCATCCATACAATCGGCACAATATACTTTTAATATTGCCACATTTTTTCATTCACTATCAAAAATGGCTGACTTTTGTCACATTATGAAAATAGAGCAAAGTTTTAAAGATTTTAAAAGGTATTATATCACATTCATGATATATGACAGAACTAAGTGTTATATAATTTCTGTAAATTTTATTCATGACTGTGAATTGTAGTGAGTATCTTTGGTTAAAATTTTGTATGTGCATAGGTT
This sequence comes from Megalonaias nervosa, assembly GCA_016617855.1. NCBI lineage: Eukaryota > Metazoa > Mollusca > Bivalvia > Unionida > Unionidae > Megalonaias > Megalonaias nervosa. The sequence continues at coordinate 31,620 of JAECUM010003912.1, read as the reverse complement.
CTATTTTGAGATATTAAGAACATAAAATTGCAGAGTAGCTATAAATAGATGGTTACATATGCGTTTACAGTTACTGATAATAAAGATATTAGTAAATATGTTGAAACGTTTCAGGCTGGTTCCTACCAGACAGGTCAGTCATATTAGTTCTTAGAAGAATTATTTCCCACTGATTGGGCTAGATCACTTAAGTTGTTTTACAATGTTGAGATTTGCAATCTGATACGTAACAAGTAGGGGAAAATATGTATTTTACCTTTTATGTCTGCATATAAGTACCTGTTGCTGGACAATTTTCTCATTCTTATTTCTTGTTTTCTTGTTGTAACATCAAGTCTACAAATGTATTTTATCTTGTATTTAGATATTGTTTGAGAGGAAACGTTTGGATTATTCAGTAGAAATAGAAAGTACGTGTTGGACTACAATATTATTCTGGGACTATTGTGAATTATTCAAAGTTCTGGACAATGCCATTTTGACACATCAGGGCTATTGGCAGACCAGTCTATTCTTATATCTAAAATTTCTGCAGAACATATAATTCTTTTTGGACATTAATGGAACATTCAGGAATGTTTTGGATTCAATTCATAATGCCTTAAGTTCCTTTAAATTTTCCTTTTTTTTTAGCTTTGATGATTATTTGTTGAATAAATGTCTGTACAAAATGTGTTGGTTTTGCTTCTTTCTGTGACACAGTTTATGACCATAGAGTCATAACATTAAGTTTATTTGCCTCATTCTGAGTCCAAAATTGGGGTTCACCCTATATATCAGTTTACATTATACACACCAAAATATGGTAGTCAATTCTGTAGTTGATATGCAAATACACATGTGACCTTCAAATATACAGTGGGGCCCCGGCTTACAAACCTAATCGGTTCCCGGACGGCGTTCATAACCCGGGGTGTTTGTAACCCAGAACGCGTTTTCCCATAGGGTCCCATTGTTAAATTTGTAATCCGTTCCCAAGCCGAAAAAAATTGCTGAAAATCGCTGCTACATTAAAAAAAGGTGAAAAAAGGAGCACTCACCAACGTTAAAAATGCAGGGGATTCAGCTGAGAATGTGGAGGATGATTAGGACATGACACAAAAATAAACACAAGAACACCACAGACTCCTTTTCTCACCTTTTTTTCACTCTATTTGAGTAGAGGCAGCCATATGTGAGGTCGCATGTTCGAAATTTTGTGCTCAAGCGAATGGCGATTCAGTTATGACGTAACCAGAGTCACCGTTCGTAACCCAAGTCATTTTTTGGCCGGTCTGGCATTCATAACCTGGATTGTTTGTAAGCCGGGGCCCCACTGTAAATGTGAAAGTTTTATGACTGATGTATATCTTGCCATATAAATTATTTTCAGTGAAATGATTGCAATATTTTAACAAGAACTGTGAATAAAGAATAAAATGTATGACTGGACAGTATTTTTTGTTTTTTAAGCCCTGTTGAATTTTGACCTTGAAAACTGGTCATGCACAAACCTATCATGAGAGACCATACCATCTCTTTTTGTTGGCAGATGGGGTGCCCTCTCAAGACAGATTTTACTGTATCTGTAATAATTATATATGCAACTTTAATCTTTCATGAGGCATATTTTGAACATTCCTAAAAGAAAAATATCTTTCTTTCTTCCTGTTATAAGTTGGAGTGGCTTGCAAAATACAGTTAACTTCATGAAGCTTGTAAACTAATGGACAAATCTCTGCACAGACAAAAAAACTGGTAGATTATGGACATAATAATTTCTGTACTTTTTAAATTGATGTCAACTTGCTTTACCATAGTTAAGAAGATTAATATCTAACATGAAAATACAAAGATGCTTTTTTAATCATACACCTTTGACCTCAAAAAAGGAGGTTAGGACTTAAAACATTAAGCTATTAGTGTGCAAGAAATAACTAACCTGGCTTGCATCCTCCGTAAAAAGACAAAGGTGTGAGTGCGAGTGTGATTTGGACTTTTAACATAAAATTTTTTTCAGTTATATTGTTAAGATGGCTGCAGTGTGGTAGTTTATAGTGATGTCTAGCACTGAGGCATGATGTAGCATGATGTCCCACCCAGTCACATTATCCTGACACCAGGCCAACCAGTCCTAACACTAATCTCTTAATGCTGAGCACCTAGCGATGCAGCTGTTAGTGCCATTTTCATAAGTCTCTGGTATGACTTGGCCGGGGTTCGAGCCCATGACCTCTCGCATTTGAGGCTAACATTCTAACCACTAGGCCACCAAAGCAGTCAAAGACAAAGGTAACAGTATGTTGCAAGTTTTCAATGTCACAACTATCTATCCAACAAATCTCATTAAAATGTTCCATAAATTATGTTTTGGCTGAGTTGTTTCATAACATAATAATTCTAATGAATGTAATAGCAACATCACTTCAACGATCTTCAGCTCTCAGCCAAATTAACATTAAACTGGTTAAGACATTTTTTAAAAGAATTCAATGTGAGTTTATCACATATCAGACAAGGTAGCTCAGTGTTATGAGGTTACCGTGAAAAGTGGTCGGCCTGGTGTCAGGATCATGTGACTGGGTGGGACATGATGCTACATGTCTGCGGCATGATGCCCCAATGCAAGACATCACTATAAACTGCCATACTGTCGATATCATAATGATGAGACTGAAAAATTGTTAAAGCTATGCTAACAATCCAAATCACACACACACACCATTAGCCATGATTTTAGAAGGAAAAAAAAGATTTTTTGAAACTTTTAAGCATCATTGACCATACTTTGAGGACTGATAAACAAAACAAAAAAATAAAACTAAATGTCTTGATGCACATGGTATATTTGGTGAATCTCTCTTAAAGGATTTCTGTGGTTTTTTGAAGATGGAAACAGAACATGTTAAGAAGTACAATGCAGGACAATACCATAAAGTAATTCCTGATGTATTGTCAGGTCAAATGAAAAGTTTCAAGTCTATTCCTTACTGACAATGTGATCAGTACGTCTAACATATTCCGATGTAACTATATTAAAAGCAAAGTAAGAAGTACAAGAACAAGAATCCTTCAATGGGTCTAATGCTCTTTTGGGCAAAAATAATTTCCTGGACAAGACCAATTGTTCCTTTAACTGTTTAGTATTGTGTTATATATATTTAATTTGCATTGTTTGTAAGTTAGTATTTTCAATATTTTATTTGGCTATATGCTATAGTAATATAACATTGTATGTTGAACTTAACCTTGTACAAAATGAAGTTTATTTTCACCCTGACTGGAATTTTTGATCTTTTAAAGATTTTATTCTGTACATAACTAATACATAGCTAAAATATTCTCTGTTTATGGGTTTACTATCAGGTACATTATTAATGGAAGTAAACATGTTTATTTGAGTCTGGGTCTAGGTTATTGGAATTCCCCTACAATTTACCTGGTGTACTTGACATAGTCCAGGTTATATATTAGAATTTTAGTAACAGACTTTCTAATAATAAGTAACATTTTATTTTGTAAACATTAAGAACTTTCTAGAAGGTTATTTTCCATTATATAATGTTTTAGTTTTTATTTTAGAAAATGGTAATTGTGACCTGAAGTCAAGTGGAAGACTACATAATATTGTTACTGGAAAGATTATTCATTTGAGCTTTTAAGATCTAGCATAATCAATCTGTATTATTGTTGGGCCCAGTAGATCATTGGGGTTGGAATTTATTTCTTCAAAATATTCAAGTGATTTTTCTCTGGAAATACAGAGTGCTCATTAATAAAAATAATATTCTTGGACAGACATTCATTTATCGTGAATTCAAAACTGGAATTACATTTATACTGTGTTTCAACAAAAGACTGTTGGAATAAAACACAATACAGGCCACCACAGGCACATCAAAACTTCAGCACTGTACTTAATTTGGACTTCAACTAAAGTTTATTCAGAACTTTATGTTATTAGGACTTGTGATTATAATTCTAGGATTATTTTGGGATTTAATTTGCAATAACTTCTTTTTTTTTTCATTTCACTTTGTATTCGAGAGAAATAAATTATTTGTTAATTTTTACAAAGCTTGTTGCATTTCACTCTTTTCTGTTACTTAAGAGCATAGACTCATAACAGCTGAAACCAACTTTAATATTCTTCAGCAATAATAAGATTTTTAATTTAGCTACTGTGGTGCACATATTGGATTTCAGAGTGGAACCATTTTTATTTAGGACAAAGTTTGAACTATTTTAAGCCTTTTGGTGAAAACCCCATATCATAATGATCATCCATTCAGGGAGAGTAGTGACAACAAACATTTCAAGACAGTCATCATAGCAACTATACTAGATATAAGACTAGCACCATTTTTATTTAGGATCAACTAGGTATCATAAGAAGTTTACTGGCAAAACCCAATGTTGATATAGCCATCCATTTGGAAGTAGTAGAGATAACAATATTTTCAATATACCCACCATGGTAGCCATATTGCAAGTTAGTCATTTTCATTAAGGAACAACCTGACACCATAAGAACTCCTCTGAAGAAAGCCACATTTCAAAATGACTGTCACTTTTCAAGATGGCAACATAATGGATGTCAGATTAGCACCGCTTTAACCTAGGATTACAAGATGTCTTTTAGTGAAACCTCATGCTGATAAGAACATTGATTCTGGAGAAGTGATTCAATTTTTAAGCTGGCTACTTTGGCAGCAACATTAGACACCAGATCAGCACCATTTTCATCTAGTACTAATAAGATATCATAAGAAATCCCCTGATGAAAACACCATGCCAATATGACTTCAATTCAGGATAAGCAGTGATAAAAGGATTTTCAAGATGGGCATAGTGGCAAGCACACTGGACCTTAAATCTGCACCATTTTCATTTTGGTCCCACCAGACATCATAAGACCACTTTCTGACATCTTGTTAATATGACTTTCTGTTCAGGAATATAAAAAGCACAGAAAGCAAGATTTTGAGGAGGGCACCTTTTTCATTGAAATCCAACTACACATCATGAAAATTCTTTTTATTGAAAATTTCATGCTGATATGACTAACCATATAGGAGTAGCTATAACAAGATTTTCAAGATGGTCACTACAGTGACCATACTGGATGTCTGAGCAGCAATATTTTCATTTAGGAGCAACTAAACCAAGGGATGAATGTATCTGAAATCCTGTAAGTAATCTAGGACTAGTAATGATAATAAACTAATGAATGGATGAATGCAATCCTCCAAGTAGTTTAGGAATAGCAATACCAAACTTGTGCAAATGACAACATATATGTGAGAGAGATCATTCCATAAGCTCTTCTGTATGAAGACCAAAAGAACTAAAATTACCTGAACTGACTGCTGGCAATGCAATTGTAGAAAGGCCAATCTTTTCAGCTTCAGTGAGACATCCATAGATGGCTGTATACAAGTCATTCTCACAATCTTTTACCTTCTGAAAATTATGTGGTTGATAATCTGACCAGCATGGCCCCACTGTGTGGATTACACATGTGTATGGAAGTAAACCTGCTGTTGTGGTTACCTGACAACCAACTCTGATTTTTCCTTTCTTCCTGATTATTGCATTCCCTTCCTGGACCAGTTCAGGGCCTGCAGCATCTGCTATCGCCTTGGCAATTCCACCTCCATGCTGTAGATTGTAATTACCAGCATTCACAATGCAATCAACAGGAAGATTAAGAATGTCTGCTATATATACATATACCTTAATATTTTCTTTTGTGTAAAATACTTCTATATCAGATGCATCCTTGGACCAGGAAAATTCTTGTCTGATTTCTGTTGAACTAACTGATGAACTAACCTTTCCTGGAGAAGCTTCTGACAAAGAGCGATTTTCAGCAAACCGTTTCCTGCTTCTCACACTTTCCTTCAACTTTCCACTTCTAAGTTTGAGCTTGTGCTTAAATTTCATGATGTTTTCTTGTTTGTCACTGTACACAACCACCTGACTCTTTCTGTCATCATAAATACAAATCATGTCTTCTGACTGCACTTCTCCCATAACATCTTCTACAACTTTCTTTTCCTCTTTATCTAGAGAAATCTCCTCAGATTGTTTGTTTCTAAGAGTCCTTAATTGACTGTTTAATTTTGTTTTGACACTAGGTGTAAATGATGCTGGTCCATCTATTAAAATAGCATCATCATTCCATGAAAACTGTGTATATTTTATCCTTTCAAAGCCATGTTCAAGAATCTTCAATGCCCTGAATTCCACTTCAGACACATTGTTTAATTTAACAATCTGGCTGTATGATTTCTCATCAGGCATGCTTGAATACATTATTGTGCTGTTTTGTTTCATATTCAAAAATTGATCCAAATAGTTTTTTGCAATAACAATCTGTTGAGTAGATACCCCATGAAGGTAGACCTTGTGACCTTGTTGACTGACCTCAACTCCATAGATTTCTTTTAAACTGGTTTGGAGTGTTTTCATTTGACCTGTTTTATGTGCTCTCTCCACTAAAGCATCAGGAACAGGGTAGTCCGCCTCCTGAAGTAAATGTAAGAATACATTTTTGAAATACTGACAGCAAATTAAAAATGTGCTCATATAGTACTATGTGTCATTTTCAATGGGTCCAACTACACCAGGTCATTGCAGAAAAACTGCTGTCTGAATTTTTGGGGCATGAACAATTACCACAACATTTCTGTCCAATACATTTGATACACCATCAGATAAGTGATACTATAAATTACAAACACTTGTAAAATTGAGTTGTTAGTGAATACATACATCTTATTTAAATAAACAAATACAGTTGTCCCCCTCTTATACAGCCCCCTTCACTGGTGGCCACCTCCTCTATTTCCATTTCTCTTTGGCACCAATGAGTTTGCGTAAAAAAGTACCCCGTGTGGGTGGCCACCCCTAGCATGTGGCATGTAGCTACCATAATAGTCCCAAAAAAGTCAAATGTTCTCCATGCAAATGGCCACATTTTATCTGTGTCCAAAACCAATATTTAATTCATATGGTAAGGTAAGTAATCTGATTATCTATTTCAATGTCTGTTTCCAGATATCATGTTTTCATTATTGCATTACTTAGATAATTGCTGCTTAAATTACATTATAACGTGTGTGTGTGTGTGTGTGTGTGTGTGTGTGTGTGTGTGTGTGTGTGTGTGTGTGTGTGTGTGTGTGTGTGTGTGGTTGTGTGTGTGTGTGTGTGTGTGTGTGTGTGTGTGTGTGTGATTTAGATTTTTAATGTAGCTTTAACAATTTTTCAGTCATATTGCTACGACGTCTGCAGTGTGACAGTTTATAGTGATGTCTAACACTGGGGCATTATGCTGTAGACATGTGGCATAATGTCCCACCCATCACATTATCCTGACACCAAGCCGACCAGTCCTAACACTAACCTCTTAATGCTGAGCGCCAAGCGAGGCAACTGTTAGAACCATTTTTTAAAGTCTTTGGTATGACTCGGCCGGGGTTCAAACCCGCAACCTCCTGCATCTGAGGCAGACGCTCTAACTACTAGGCCACCAGAGCGGTCTCATTATAACATGTACCACTATGGTTAATATTATACCAACATCTACATATATTAAAGTTTATGAGAATGGGCTCGATGATGTTGCAATTGGGCTTTGGGCTTCAAAAAACTGCCGAGTTCTCTTTCATGATTAAAACCAGAGGTACAGGTAAAACCCCTTGAACACGATACTTGGAGTCCAAAGAATAACATCATGATATAAGCGGGATTGCGTTTAAAAAATTTTCAAAAAACTTCCCCATAGAAAATGTGCATTGAAATTTCAGTGTCATCAGCATTAACCAACCTCTAGATCACATATCGCCATATGTTTTAGAAAATTTCGGAACACAGTGCTGGGATTAAAAATCTGCTAGGGATATGAATATTCGGCTTATCCAAGAGCATGTATTTAGGATGTTTAAAACAGAGGTCACCTTAAATTAAAAAATGGGAGCCATGCTGCCATCACGTTAAAACAAATCGCGTTATAATGGGTTTTACCAGTAATTGTCAAGATCATAACTTTGTCAATGTAGTCTAAATAAAGCTTTTCTGGACTCGCACAAAGAGAAATTAACCTTACACAAAACAGAGTATCAGGCAAAGACTCAATAGTCATGTAGCAGTACATTTACCACATTCATTTACCACTTTCTTTATAAGCAAAGCATTTTGTCTCCTCTATAAACGTTTTGTCTGCATCATTAAATTGTAGTACCAATTAGCAACATTGGAATAAGTCATTACAAAAGTTGAACAGGTCATCAAGTAAATAGAAAATTCTTCCCTTAGAAGAAAATGTAAAGTTATCTGACTCAATAACAGGTGGGAGAGTTCAAAAGTTCTTGCCAAAAAATTTTATTTTGGAAAGACTCAAAGAAACAACATCTCAACAGATTTTGGGAATATTCTGTAGCAGTGAGAAAATGGAAATGGAAAGAGAATGATTCTGAATCAAAAGTGCTGTATGTACCAAGATTTAAATGACAAGATTTTTCAATAGTTTTACTGTGGATAACATGACACAAATTGATATTTCATGCTTAAGAACTAGGAATTATTAACTTAGATATGTTCACTTGAAAGAAAAGATAAGAAGAACCTTTTGATAATTAACCCCTCTTAGAAGGTTACTGTCCTGATGCAAAAGGAGTGACCTGATCACTGTACATGATGACACTGCTTCAAACTACATCAACTCTTAGTCATAATTAAGTGAAGGATGTTAGATGTTTTTATTTCACAGCATTACAGAGAGGTTTTCAAATCAATGACCTTGCTCATAGATCTTCTCTCTCACTGACAAGTGAGACGCATAATGGGATGAAATAGTTGTTGCTGTTAAAAGAAAAAGAAATACACACGCGGAAAAGACGTCTTTTAAATGATGCAATTTATGACACTTTGTACATCTTAGTTTAGTACTCAAGCTTTCTGAGTGCAAACATGAGTGGCATTGAAATTACATAGTTGTTTACTGATTTATTCCAGTGATATTTAGTTTCATTACAGACTAAAAAGATTGTTAAAAGTTGTCATGCTAATGTATCCTTCCACCACAAATGATGTCTGACAGGATATCAAAAACATCTTGGTCACTGATATAGATGTAGTCAAACCTGCCATTATGGTGATCTTTATACAGTATGGTATTCACCTAATCTCAGTGGTTATTTCTACCCCCCACCCCCAAAGTTATGTATCAGATGATTGGGAGTTTGCCATAGTCAAAGTCCAGGTGAGTCCTAACCAAGATGTGGCCACTCAAGAATAATGACCATGCATATGTTTTTCCAATAATAGCTCTGTTTTAGGTAAAGAAATGTCAGTGAATTTATGTGCAACTGGTCTTCTCTTCAGTATCAAGTATTTACAATACCTGAGTCAATATGTCTGTGTAACTTTGAATTGACTATTCACTCCATAGTTATTTTAAGAATGTGAATCAAGCCATTCTATTGCTTAGAAATTCACTGTAGGGCTAAACACACAAAGTAAATTATTTATTCTTAATTCCCCTCCCCAAAAGTATTCATTAGAAAAGTACATTAGAGAACTAATTTTACCCCAGATTTGCTTTAGTTTACCAAATTTCATATATTGAACAATTTCTATCAGGATTTCCTGCATAACAATTAAAGTCTGTGAATCAAGATCGTGGTAACCTCTTCCCATGTACTGTTTATATAGAGGATATTTTCTTTTCCTATGTTAATAACTGATATATTTCTTTGTGTGGTACCAAAATTGTGATATATTAGGCCACAAGTTAAAATACATCATTTTTTGTACTTCAAGATGAAATATATCCATTATTGACAATAGAAAACATAGTACTCTTATTATTACACACGAAATTTGCTCCAGAATCAAATTTAGAAGATTAAACTCACTCTTTTGAACAACACTCACCCCCACCCTCTTTTCGTAATTCACATCACTTTCATAGGCTGATTATACATGACTTAAGAAAGTGGTAGCATTGGGATGACTTGATCTGTTGCAGTTAATTACATTTTTGTAATTTCATAAGCTATCTAACCCTATCTGAAAACAATGCAAGTTCAATTCAGCAATGCATCGCAGTGGGTTTATCATCGCTGTCAAGGAAGGGGAGATAACTCCTGAGAGATGGAAACTGCTTTGGGCCAAATGTCTTTATCAAAGTTTAATTTCATTGTCTGTAATGTAAGGAAGTTTCTGTTTATTTCTTCCAGCTCATAAAGTGCTCGTTCTTGTTGCTGTACAACTTTGGTAGGCACACACAATCTAGTTTTGCATGGCATTGTATTTACACATGTGAAAATAAAAGGATATATTTTTCACATGTGTGAAACTATAGGAATGAAAAAAACATATGAAATTATTTCCCCAATAAGTCTCTATATTTCACACTTTATTTATATAATAAAATGTGAACAATCAAAATCAGCTTTCAAATACTGTTCATTTCTGTCTGAATGGTGGATTGTACTTACTTTATGTAAAACAGAACATACAGTTGATGCATTATAATAGCATGGAAAACTCGGCCAAACACCTTATGTACAAACTGCATTGAAGTCTGTGAATAATGACCAGATGGTCACAATGTACATAACGATCATCAAATATCTATCCATGTTTGTGATGATGTTAACAAGCATCTAATCATTACTTTTTTTAATCTAAGAAAAGATGATCAAGCAATACTACAATCACTATTTCATATAATGAATGCTCTCCCAAATTCTGCAAGAACAAAGATCTTAGGGCAAAACTATATGCACATTTGCCAATAAATACTGAAATAGAACAGTGTCTCAGCTTAAAAGATATCACAAGTCTCTGACCAATGATATCAATCATTGGGTTGATACATTCTATGTATGGCCTAGGCCAATTACCTCTGAGTCAGAAGATTCCAGTTGTAATATACAAGTTGCTAATGCTGAGCTAACTACCCCATTATCATAAATAAGCAAACATACTGCATGGAAAATAAACGGAGGGAAGGTTAAATAACTCTGTGAATCAAACCAACAGAATTTATCAATGATAAATTTACAAGATTAATTTTTAAAGATGAACTTATGCCAATTGCCTTAACAACAACAACAATAATAATAATAATAATAATAATAATAATAATAATAATAATAATCATCATCATTATTATAATGGTATTGAGTGTATATTTGTTCAAAAGCCAAGTTTAAGAGGTGAACATGCATTTGGAGGTCACCTGTTTATAATAGTTAATTTGGTCTTTTCACATTGGTGGATGCTTTACTTAGGTCTGAATATATATATATATATATATATATATATATATATATATATATATATATATATATATATATATAACTTTCTCAATATGGACAGATCTTGTGTAATGATGTAGGTGAAAACAGAACTCATAACTCATAAATAACTTACCAGTAAATTACAATAATATACCCAATCCTGGGTGGGTGAGTGGTCTAAGGTGCTTACCATTACAAATTAATGACATCTCACCTCTGTTCATGTGGGTTCCAGCCTCAGGCTTAACCAATATGGATATATAAGAAAGGTTGCCAGTAGCTTCCCTTGGGTCAGTAGTTCTTCCTGGTGCTTTCCTGGGTTCTTCCTCCACCAAATATATACTGACGGCCATGTATAGCCTATCATGTGCTGAAAATGGCATTGCCACCACCACAACAACAACAATATACACTGAATACTAATAGACAAGTTATAGCTTCAATCAAATATTTAATGATTGTATATCAACATACACAGAATTACAAAACTGCAACATGAAATGTAACTATGAAATGTCAAACTATACCTTTGCTTTCAGCCGTTCAACTTCAAATGGTTTTATCCAACGTTGTAATGTTTTAACATCTGGAGAGAAAAGAAATGTCATAAATGACCACTATGCTGAGATATCCTATCACAGCCATAAATTTATAACTGAATCTGGATAATGCATCTTACACAATTTTAAAGAGCTCTATCACTGGAGGATACTGAATTACTAGCAATGTTACATGAGGTTTCGGGGCCCCAGGTGGCCGAGTGGTCTAAAGTGCTCACCATCATGGATCACTGCCATCTTACCTCTATCTGTGTGGGTTCAAGTCTTGGGCTCAGCCAATGTGGGTATGTGAGAAAGCTTGCTGGTAGCTATCCCATGGATTGGTGGTTCTTCCTGGGTTCTACCACAACCAGTTATACTGGCTGCCATGTATAGCCTATCATCTGCTGAAAAATGGCATTAAACCCCACAACAATAAGAACATAAGGTTTTTTTGTCTAGCAATATATTTCTTTGAATGCAATTTTCTGGACAATCATACTTTAAATTTTATTTTCAAGCTGGATTTGCATGCACATAAATAGGAAATTGTAGCTAATATGATGTTTAAGGACACTTTATAGTGTCAGACATATGGATTAAGAATATATACTAGATGCAGTCTCTCAAAATATGTCAATCTGAGTTTCTTTGATTACAGTACTATCATTTCAGTACTGCAATATACAACTTAAGTTATATCAACATTACAAATATTAAGCTGACAATTTTTAAAATACTGTGTAACCTGGCTTAGTGATGAAATAAAATCAAGCATAAAAAGTAGGCAACAGTGACCTACTTTTTAAAAGGTAAATTTATATACAGTACATATAAGGTTTCATGAGAGCTGGACAGTGTTTAAGATAAATGCTGGAAATCATTTTTGTATGATAAAGTACCTCAACAAAATAGGAAACCTGTTCACACAATCCATTTTCTGCAAAGGTTCTTTTCTGAGTTTATAAAGACAAGTCCACAATGATGGATGCAAGACTCCTAATGTCAAACATATGAGATGAAATAATCTTTGATGATAACTTGATCATACATGAAAAAGGTCAGTCTCAGAGACCTACTTTCAAATCAGTAAAACTGAATTATTCTTCCTGAGATTCATACTGATTTTTATACCTTTAGGTGCAATATGGTCAATGCGATAATGAAGGGTGTCATGAACGAACATTTCAAGATAGCAAAGTAGGTCAGGTGTGGAGCAAAAAAATGAAAGTGGTATAAATATGGCTTAGCCAAGTTACTCTTACCTGAGATATGCATGCAAATTTTATGTATGCATGGAATACAGGATCAAATATAAAGAAGAGTATGAAGAATGAACCGCGGAAAATAACAAAGTCATTCAAGTGTGAAAATTAAACAGCTGCCTACATTTGGTATAATGAATTTTCCTGGAGATGTATCATTATATTCAATTTGTTTAGTGTTGGGGAAAATGAGGTTCAAGGTATGGAGGGTGTTGCAAACTTAATCAAAAAAGAATAAAAAGTAGAACTTAATGAAAAAGAAAAAAAAAGTAGCTCATGCATGAAAAATACATCAATGTGTATGTGATTTGTAACGTAGCTTTAACAAATTTTCAGTCATATCACTACAATGTCTGCAGTGTAGCAATTTATAGTGACGTCTAGCACTGGGGCATCATGCTGCAGACGTGTAGCATGATGTCCCACCCAGTCACATTATCCTGACAACAGGCCGACCAGTCCTAACATTAACCTCTTAATGCTGAGTGCCTAGCAAGGCAGCTGTTAGTACTATTTTTTATAAGTCTTTGGTATGACTTGGCTGGGGTTCGAACCCATAACCTCCCACATCCGAGGCAGACACTCTAATAATTAGGCCATTGGAGTGCTCACATCAATGTGACCTACAGTGTTGTTCGGTGTAAGTGAAATAGGACCAATGAGATAGCTCAGTGGTGAATGTATAACCAATGAATGAAACAAAAATGGGCAAAAAAATTATAAAACTGTTTGCCAGAAGATTAGAAAAGGCCTTAACATTATGAGCAAGAACAACAGTACGACTTCAAATAGTGGAACATTAAAGGTAATTCAACCTGCCATATATTACATGGACTAAATATATCTCCCTTAAAATTGCCATATATTATTTGGACAGCATACATCTCCCTTAACATAGCCATACATTATTTGGACAACATATATATACTGTAGCATTGCATTACATTGTTTGGACATACCCTAACATTGCTAGACATTAGACTGCAAATCTTCCTTAACATTGTATCATTTATTTAGACGGCATAATCTCCCTAAGCATTGCCAAATATTATCTGGACTGCATTTATCTCCCTTAACATTGCCATGCATTATCTGGACTGCACACATCTCACTAATCATCATGAAGGCACAGGATGGATTCATATTGACAGCAAAACCTTGAACACACAGTAATCTAAAGAAAATATAAAGTGAGGGAAAGCAAATATTTCAGTAAATTATGTTTTTTTTCCTAGAATACTTACTTGATCACATCAAAGATAAGAATATAAACCCTACTACCTCCCAATTCCAGCTTCCAATGATGACAATTCATCTATATGTCTGTAATATATAAAAGGCGATAACTCTTGCCCATTACATCCCCTTGCTGCCAGCAGGTGGCAACAGTTTAAAAGCTGAGGGGAACATCATGTAATGGAATACTCTCACTGCAGGGAGGGTGTTAAAGTAATGTGATCCAGTAAGTATCCTAGGAGACACATAATTTACTACAAAATTTGTTGTCTCCCTTGAGTACATTCCCCAGTTACACAATGTTAGGAGAATAGGTAATAGGTGGAAGGAAATCTGAGCATCCAACCTACACTCCAGGTATCCTCTGAGGGGAGAATATTGGATTCCCTAAATGAGGGTTAACCCCAGTCTTTTAATTGAGAGCAGCATAACCAAAGGAGACATGGACTACGTCTGGAAATAAATAAATAATGAGATCTTCTTACCACATACAATTTTCAGATGAATCCAGTGAAAACTGCACAGGTGTTTATCCAGAGGTTGTGCTGATGTTAATTGGGTCCAGTAGCTGCTTGTGCAACTGAGACTGGGCCTACCAGACCCACTCTGTGTTGTTGTGGTGCCAAGTCTCAAAGATAACATTTGAGAAGATTGACTATGCATGCCAACTGACCATTGCAACAGTATTTTGAATTCAGCCAAGTCAAAACCCAGATAAAATTCCACTTAGGAAAAAAATGAGTGATTTAGACCTATGTAGATCAAAGTGGACAACAAATCAGAGATGTCTTTGCTATGACAAAGCGCCTCCCCGCAATGATGACAGAACATGTCCTACAACATAGGATGGTAGCCCTTAATAGTAAAAGTAAACAGTGCCAACTTTTCTACTTGAACAGCCAAAGACAAAAGTCAGTTAATTATGGGACACAGACACTCAAAGGGACAATGTTTTGATTTTGTACCAGTCCCTGAAAATGCACAACTTCCTTTAAAGTGCCTTTAATGTGGAGGTCCTTCCAGCTTGTGCAATTCTTTCCATGACTGAATGATTGAATTGTTTTGGCTGCAAGGCTGTCCTGACATGAGCCAAGAATGAAGATGGCGTTCTGGGCAAGAATGAAACATATGGGTCCAAAACTGTTTGAGAAAATTTGGCCTGGCCAGGGTCTTGCTGGGTAGATCCACTGCTAGATCAAGAAGACTGTTGTTCCAGAATTTGTTCCTGGTTTATGTGTTTTTGTTTTTAACTTTTCCCAATTGATCAGAAAACCTAGATGATATATGAGATGGTTCTTCAACTAGAATAAAACTTACCATATGTTTCTGGAAAATGTCATCCAAAAAAGCCACTGCAGAAGTAGATGTTGTCATACATAACAGGGAGACAACAGAGTTGAGTGGTTTTGTTAAGGCCCAAGGACTTATGATTAAGCTAAAAGGGAGAGCGTGAAACTGATAAAAAGTTCCTCGGTACATAAACCGTAGGAATTTCTTTGAAAATTGTTATGTGTAGGCTCATACAAAAATAACAAGAGAAAAGAGTGAAGCCAACAAGCTTTGTATATTTTAACAAAATAATTTATTTCCCTAGAAAACAAAGTAAAAATTGGAAATAGGACTTACGGTTTGTGAATATAATAGAAAAATTTAATCCTAAGATTGAAAAATATAAGTCCTATCACTAAACAGTTCAAATAGAATCCGGGTTCGAATCTCGATGAAATTCCAATATGGAGGCGATGACGTCAGATTAGGTCGTTGTACTGGTGGTAACAGATCCTCGACTGAATCATAGTTTATAATGTTTCCATTAAACTCCAGAATAAATTTCCACTGAATTTCTTTCTCCCAGAACTTTCATAAATACAACGCACTTGTTTTGTTTTCTAGAGAATAAATTATTAAATTTCCAAAAACAAATGAACTTCAAAAACAATCTGGCTTTAACAATATAAACACCTTGCACCTTCAAGGTGTGGACATACGACTGACTAAATCTACATGAGAGCATCTGTTTACAACCACGATTTTAGATCACATGGCAGCTCACGTGATAGGCTATGTGATTTACTAATTTGAACATCGCAATAAAAAAATGCCATTTATCAGTCTGCAAGAAGAGCCCTATCTAAGAATCAGATTCTCACATTGAAATAAATTTAAAAATAAAACATTGTTTATTCAGACTAACACGTGGGCCGAAATGACCTTGGCAATAGCCAATCATTTTCGTGTAGTGTTTACAAAATCTATGAAAGAAAGTGAGCTAAAAATAATGATAATGAAATACCTTTTATGTTCTATACAAACTGAATTTACTGGAAAAAATATTGAATCTCGTGAAAATAATCATTACAATAAAATGTAATGAAACAAAAATAAAAAAAAAAAGAATTTTAAAATTAACACACAAGCAATTTAATTACATATACGTAACAGAATGGATGGATGAGAAAGTGGAAATATGCATCTGTCAGACCGAGATTTATCAAAAATCTGAAAGGACAAATGGAGAGCTGGACTGATCTGGCTGCCCCAGTCTTGAATTTTGGTGGCAGGATAGTAAATCCATGTGGAATAGCACAACCCTCTTTCCTATGGCCATTTTGAATTTTGTGCTAGATATGATTATTACTGATTACAAGCATGTGTCTAAAGTGTACACAGGTTTGTTCCAGAAAGGTCTGCATGCAGCAAAATTACACATTTTAATGAACAGGTGACATCAGAGCCGCTTATCATCCATCAGTATCAACACAGATTTGGGTGGTTAATTTACTGGACTAAAGGAGCAGTTCCTGGGCTGCCTGCCTCTGTACTTCCTCCAGCTTGCCATCGAACATCAAAGGTGATCCAAAGGGAGTGGTTCACAGTGTCAGTGTCTGACGAGGCTAGGGCAGGTTAACGTGTAAGCATGCATCCTATATTAAAAGTAGTCAAAGCATTCGTTATGGCATGGCAGGCTGTCTTGTTAATTACCTTAGACATTCTAGCCATTGACTCCCGAGTATGTTCACTGCCAGCAATGCCTGCCAATCAGAAAATCACAACCAATATTAAATCTAACAATGAAGACATGGTAGCAATGTTGTGAAGTAGAATGCTCTGAAGTGGAACGTATATCTCCTTTATCCATCTTATGGTAAGTAAGTGAAGTCATACTGACCATGGTGTAGTTCTTGTCCAACATTGGGAGATCTGTAGAAAAGGTGCCTGAATGAGTTCTATGTGAGCAAGTTATAAAGCAGGGCTCGAAATTAGCAGTAGTCCGCTAGCCTGAGGCTAGTAGATTTCCTGTCAGACTAGTAACTTTCATAATGTTAATAGTCCGATGGGCTAGTAAGTTTCGGTTAATCAGCAGTCAGCATTTGTTTACACCATTCCCTTATAAAGGCTTGACTTCAGCAGATGTTCTGTAGAATCAAAGCAGTGACCATTATAAACACAGTCATAAAATATTAGCATGAGAAGTAGAGGTCAATTTCTGCCTCGGAAAGGTGCGTTTCTATAACAAGAAGCCATCCAATTTTGTGCATTTTGCTTAACAGTGCCAATTATGGTCCTGCCATTAATAACGGAAGTTTGGCAATTGATCCTAATTAATGTGATAACGAATTAAATGAAAAATGATGTGGTATCACATTTTATTCACTCAACCACAGTAACAAACTACAAAGCGGTATACCACACAAAAGAACACAGCAAAATATATTCAAAGAAATTAGTTTGTATGTTTGTTTGTTTAAGGTTTTTTTTCTTTTTGCTCACTAGCCAAACTCTCCAACAGTCACAAATGGGAAACTGCATATTTTACATCTGCATCAAAATAATTATAAGAATTAGATCAATTTATTATCATTATGTTATTGACACATCTTTTCCATACAACTACTTTTTCTATGATGATAAGAATAGTTTTTATATTATTTCCCCTACAAGAATGATCAAATAATTGAATACATGTGGAGATATCCAAGCAGAATGCCGTACATTTGTTGGGAATTAAAATCTCTGAGCATGGGTATCTAAGATTTGAAAATATTCTGCCTTATTATTCATTTCAACAACACATTGAGGTTGGATTAATTAGGAACAATTATCAAACTTACTCTATTAATGATGAGACCGTAATTGGAGCTGTTAAATACAATGCACCAAGTCAGATGGCTTCGTTTGATGGGAACACACCTTTTCCAAGCTGAAACTAACATTATCTTCTGATGGTAATATTTTATAACAGTGTTTACAATAGCCACTACTTTGATCCAGCAGAACATCCGCTGAAGTCAAGTCTTTATTAGGGACAGGCCATTTAATTGGGGGGGGGGGAGACAAAGGCACGTGTTTTGAAACGTGTTTCTTGCTCTGACTTTCTTATATAAAGGACACTGTGCCATTCCTTTTCTTACTTTAAATAATTCGTGTCAGCTATACTGTAACATCTCGTATTTCAAAACGGGGCACAATTCCCTCCTTATAAGACAGGCAAAATGTGGCATTTTATAGAAGGTGTTCAGCCACCAGAAAAAAAGCAAAAGTTGAATGAAAATTACATAAAAGAGAGGAATAATTCTTAGATAGGGAAAAGCATAATCAAATGTTTCAGAAGACATGGACAAAAGACAAGGAATGGCTGAATTATGACGAGGAAAAGAACATTATGCGGTGTGACTGGTGTACGGAATTCGCAAAAACAAACACAGAGAAAACATCCAGTTTTGTTGCGGGTTGTTCAAACTTTAAAACTGATTTGGTAAACATACATGAAAGCTGTGGGCAACACAAAAAGAGTTCAGAGAGAAAAGCAGCTATGCAGATACCACCAGAAGAATCAACCGTTGGTAAAATCTTGGAAAGTCTAAATTGGAATGTTTTCGACCGGCTCGTTAATTTGTTTACAAATGCACATGAAATCGTAAAGAACAGAAGACCCTTCACTGATTTTGTATGGATGTGTCAGCTGGATGAGATGAAAGGAGTTGATGTTGGAGAGACTTACAGGAATGATCAACAGGTTGTTACATTTACTCACTACATGGCTGAAAGTGAAAGGCAGAAATTTGTCAAAGGTGTGAATGAAGCAAGGTTTCTTGCAGTAGTGTGCGACGGTTGTATTGACAGTTCAATTCAGGAGGAGGAAATTGTATATATAAGAATTTTCAAAGAAGGAGAGATTAAATCATTGTTCCAAGTAATTGATAGTGTAGAGAAGGCAGATGCTGAAGGGAGCCTGAGGGTGATCACCACTGTACTGGATAATGCTGGAATCACTAATTGGCAGAATAAGATTGTTGCATTTGGTAGTGACGGAGCAAGTGTAATGATGGGCAAAAATGTTGGAGTTGTATATAAACTGAAAAACATCCAACATGCTTTACAGGGTATTCGCTGCTGTGTGCACCAGCTTGAGTAGGCATTAAAATGTAGTGACAAAACCTCCCGTTACACAAAGATGAACACTCTGTTGATGGTACTGTATTATTACTACCACAACAATTAATTTAAAGAGGTCATTTGCTGCTCTAGACATATCACCAGTGATGCCAAGCAAGGCTGGAGACACACGCTGGTTACCGCACATTGAAAAAGCTCTTGACAGCTTCTGGATAGGATATACAGCCATCAAGAACAGGTATTAATCTTTAATTTAAAATATAAATACCCATTGAAAATATAAAATGCAGCTTTTAATGCACAGCTCTGTCACTCACATATAATGCAAATTAATTGTAATGTAACAGCTTATCACATGAAAATACGTTCCATTCATAAGTTTAATTGTACAAAGTGTAATTGTAAAAATTGCTTTCATTTTTTAACTTATATTAAAAGGGTATGTTTATTACTACTGCTTATTTATTTTTTATCCATATTATGTTAATCCGTTCATATATTTTGAACTAAAAAGTAATGTTATATTTTCATCATAAGTTATTTTTTTATCAGCTTTCTTCACAGAAAGGAGCTGCATCAGATGCACTTGGAAGGCCAAAGATTTCTTGAAAATAATGAGAGAACCTGCTATGTTGAAATATATGCTGTTCATGATAGATGTTATATCACTTCTGTCCAAACTGTCATTAATGCTGCAAGTCACAAGTGCTTCAGTTGCTGACATCAAGCAGAAGTTGGATGCCACCATTTCCATTTTGAAGAAGTACAAATTCAGGTATGCTTAGCTAATTTATCTTCCTGATCTGCAGACTATTACATTCATTATTTACTTGAATCATACTGATTAGATTATATTCAAAATTAATTTTACGTTTTGTCTCACAGAATATTTATTATATTGATCTTTACATACTGTAATTGCAATTGTGTAATCAATAAATATAAACATCATTAGGTAAATACAATCATTTATGGTTTTAATACTCGTGTCATTCCAGCTGTTCTAAGAATATAAATTGTCATAGCACACTTTTACATTTTTATTACAACAGTCAAGTACGTTGTTCTAACCCCTGCATACTTTACAGGGATGGCCCTCGACTTAGACAGCTTGGCAGTATTTCTATGCTGACAGGAGTAGACTTTGGTGAAGATAATTTGATCCAAAGGACCAGAGAGGAAGTGACAACATCCTTAATCTCATCTTGAGCACAGATTTAGTGATGCTCCTGATGGTGTTATAGGTGCATGCAAGATAGCAGACTTCAAGATATGGCCAGCTTCACTAGACAGTTCAGGTAATCTCCAATTACTGTTTTCATCAGACAGTTGATATTTTGCCCATTTTCATATTTTTATATATCGATTTATGTAGTTATTTCATTGGGGTTCCATAACAAAAATGTGTAGATGTTGTCCAAATGTTATAGACATCATACATCTTCAGCACTAAATTATTTTTCTTAAAATGCAACTTTTTGGTTTAATACAGACTTTGGTGATGATGGCGTGGCAATTTTGGTGGATCATTTATGGCCAGTGCTTGTCAGCGCAGGTGTGGATGCTGATGCAGTGGAATTGGAATGGAACATATTAAAGAGTTTAGTCCACAGCAAGTTGGTGTATATTCAAATGTTTAAAAATAAATACAAGAAACATCATTGATGCCAGATTTATTGAAAATTCTTTATTTAGCATAGTATCTTGATTACAAAGGGTAACCATTTAAAGAAATAAAGAAAGCTTTTAAAAACAATTCAATATAAACATTATTTAAGTACTGATATTACATTTTTCTTTAGGCAAATTTATTCAGATTAATATTTTCTTAATGTATTCTGTTATCTTGCAGTTGGAAAGACATCTATGCTTTGACTTGGCCCACAGTTGTAAAATCATGTGCTGCTAACTGCAAGAATATTCTGGCATTGATTGACCTTATCCTGACAATCCCAGCCCATTCAGCTGATGCTGAGGTGTTTCTCAGAGATGAAAATGGTGAAGAGAGACTGGAAATCATGTTTGTGACCTTGGGTTCTGTCCGACCTACTCTTTATAATGTTCCATACAAATGATATTCCAACATATGATCCATCACCAGCAACACATTTGTGGAATGTTTCAGGGAGACGGGCAAGGAGACCAGAACAAACCCCATATGGACCCAGAGTGCAGGAGGAGGACAAGAAAGGACACCTGGATCACTTTCTGGAATTGGATCCAGATTATCTTGAGAAACAAGAAAGGTGAATTGACTGACTGATGATCTGAAGAAGGATTGATTTATACTTCTCTACTTCTGTATTTCATATGATAATGCTATTTGTGAAATAAAATTGTTGTGAATCTCAACAGAAGTGTGTGACATTGTTTTGTGGACAGGACTAGTAAAGATTTGGCAGGGCTAGTAAATTTCTCAGTATACTAGTCCTTCTGGCTACAAAAAAATTTGTGTTAAATTCAAACCCTATAAAAGAAACTGGTAATTTGACTTTAAGAAAAAGAGGCTTTGGAATGGTCTTGGTAGAAAGTCTCTCCGCAATTTCCTTGAATTTTTCAGAATGCGAGAGAAGACAAAAGGGGTTGACTTCTTCATCATCAACATCAACTGAGGCCTTGATCCCGTATGCTGGTGTAGAAGAGGGAGGTGGTGGACATGAGTTTGACAATGCGTAATAAATTTCATCTATAGCCATTTTAAAGCTATACTCAGGTCCTCTCCATGGTGGGATCTGAGTGTGAGCTTTCATCAATTTTATCCCCACACTCAGTGTGTTGGTCATGCTGTTTGTGATCAAGATCTACATCCATATAATGCATACCCAGAGATATAGATGAGTGGCCATCTAAGGCTGTCATGGTGCCATCCCAGAGGGCAAGATGTGAGCACTTAGACATGCAGGAGGACTTGCACCCACTGGGTGCCTAGAACTGGGTGGAAATTCTTCCCCCGTAGTGTTGACATTTTTGGCAAGGACAAAAAAAGACAGAAGAACAGGAAAAAGTTGGTCAGATAAAATCAACTCTGTCATCGCCTGTTCTACCAAATGTACACTTTGTTGTCATTGTTGTGTTCTGACATGACAAAGGAATAAGCAGAAATAACTAATTGTTAATAACATTAACAATTTCTGAGACACCCTCTATGTTAGGGGATACTTGATACATCAATACTCGTAGACTTTGATTTTCCTGGTCATTCCTTGTTCTTTGAACATTTCCTTAGTACTGTCAACCATGTCGTCTATGACCATTTATCAAACATATTGCATGAAGCTGAGGTCTCATTAGGAATTATTTTGGTAAATATAGGGGTCCCACCAGCAAAAGTTGCAGTCTCCTCCCAGAAAATGTGGAACTTTGTAGATTAGAAGAACCAGTGGTCGTCATTCATTTAATTTTCCACATTTTCCACTGACATAGAGCTCTTGTTGGCCCATTAGAGTGAGACTTAATTTTGCCAATCTAAGGAAAGTTCTTATTTCAAACACTAAGCCAGGCATCATGCACTGTCTTACACTTGGTTATTGTGCAATCTCTTCTGAATCTCATTACAATCTTTGTCAGTTTGTCATTTAATCCCAAAACACTTATCCAAAGTTGCAAATGGTATTCTAACTCTTGATATGTCTTGATTTTGAGGTCACATGCGCTACTTCTTCAGCTATGCTCAGAAAGGAACAAATAATGAAAGTTAAAAAATTGTTCATCTGATGTACTCTTATAATGACCACATGTACGTTTCTTGGCCTTTCTGCCTCAGAATTCTGTCACCGTAAATATCAGTACATTTGAAGTAGTCAAAACCTTTGGTCTTGCTGCCCAGCTACTGCATTATGTTCTTTTGATGTTCTTTTGATGTACTCTTACAATGACAACATACACATCTGGGGATCTTTCTGCCACTGCATTCTGTCTTAGTAAAATATCAGACTTCTATGCAGCTGACAATGTGCATCTGGTACAGGGTATGCAAGGATCACTTGAATCCTTGATAGCCTTTAAACTGTTTTTTGCACTTTGTACACTTCGTCATCATTGTTATGTTATATTTTAAACGACAAAGAAATAAAAAAAGAAATATAATAATACCAATAGTTAACAATGCTAATGATGTCAGAGACACCTGATATGCTAAGGGTGTTAAATAAAGTGACAGCATGTGCAAACACGAACTACATGTTATTCTATTACAATGTAGCTGTGACAACCATATGGTCAGTGAATGGAGAGACCAAGTCCAAGCGGGTGAAAAAAAATTCACATACAGTCAAAATTTAAAAAATAAAGTATACTACCTGTAGAATAAGTCTAAAATAATGTAATCCTCAATGGATGGATTAAAAAAACACAAAATCTAACTGGTTTTTGGGAGGCAAAGCAACTACATCTGTCCAGTTCACAGTGAAAGTTTTAAGATGGTGCTACCTATAGGCATCAAGAGGAGATACTGGGCAAGAGTTATTGCCCTTTGTCTATACATTATAGACAGAAGTATGAATTTTCATCTTTGGGAGGGCTGGATATGGGAGAGAAAAGGGATTATATGTCTAATGTTAATGTAATCAGGAAACATATTCAAAGGAGAAACATAAATGGTCATCATGGAAATATACGTGGTCATTATGAAAACAAAACTGGTAAGTTATTAATGTAAACTTCTTTAAAGGACAAAATGTTATGAGAGTGTCAGAAAAGAATGATCTAATAAAGTATTACAAATATTTACTCTTTTTGCCCCCAAAGCATATACTGTCATATAATTACATTTACTACTAATAATTACAAGCTCATAACTATCTGAGAGCAAACAAATGAAAACATTTTGAATTATTTGTGATGAGCTTAGTCCTACCACGTAAGACCCATCAGGGATGATGGGTCTTACTGCCTAACTAACGGCGCTGTGTAGCGTGTTTTGATGTCGAAAAGAAAGTCACATTTTCAGGAATATCACAAACAACTGGCAACCAATAACAATGCTTTTCTACAAAGTAAAGTTATAATGTTTTTGCCAGACTTTACTTACCCTGATGTCTTTTCTCTAATAAATTCAAATTCTCACAAAAGAAATGGACCTGTTTTCAAATTTTGTTGGCCTACATTTCAGTTGGCTGGAAAGCGATGAAAGCAGGGAATGCCGAAATTGGGTTAGGTTTAAATCTTATTCTTTAATGAAATGAATAAAAAAATATATTATGCATACTGGAACTATAAGCAACGTTTCGTTTCGTTCAAGAAACATATCCTCCGCATGAACCTACTTGAACATACTTTGGCGTACCTTGACTACCGTCGCATTGCAAGAAATTCAAATGTATGTCAACGGAACATGAAAATGCATCCATTTGCTAGTGTCATTTTGATTCCACCAGGATAAAAACATCACAGTAAGTATATTAACTACATATAAATTAGTGGAAGAGTGTCGATATACGCTGCTAAGTGTGTGAGATATTCCTGAAACTCTGACTACTCGTTCCGATGTCAACAACATCAGAACAGGCTATGCAAGGCCGTTATTTGGGTTGTAAGACGTAGCACTTAAACAAAAATAACATGTGCTATGTCTTACATTGTAGGACTGTGATGAGCTAAACCAGGCGGATAGTGCCTCTTTGTGTTGAGATAAATTGTGCAGACAATGCCTCTTTTAAACCAATGAAATACATTGAGAAAACAGGGCAGACAACCATAACCTTCTCTTAACTTTCTTTAAATCAACTTAACAATGTGTTATAAAGAATTCAGCAGCTAACTGGGTTTTGCTCTTGGATTATTTATATTTACTTACTACTCAATTACATTCCAATCCCTGATGCTGGTAATTAATCAAGTTAGAGTCTTTGCATGTCACTATGGACTAAGAAATTCATGGATTAAACAATGTTTGTGACTTTGACGTCTGATCTTCTAATCACTACATTCACCAGTTAAATTAACATGTACTGAAGCCTATAACAAACCATGTATGGAAATAAAAGAAACACTCATTCTACTGGTGGCAAACATTACCCCCTCACAATTTTTGTTTTTAGCAACAATATATTTGTGACTTTGACCTTCAAACTCTGGTTCATTTATCCCCAAGGATGCAAGGATGGTCCCACTTCAATGGCAAATCTTGTTTAAAGTCTAATGCCTATCCTGAGACACATGACAAACCCACCCACCCAAATAAACCAACTGATGAAGGTGACTTTTACTTTTTACCTTTGACCTTTTGGCCTCAACATCAGTTGCAATATTTCATATCCTATGGTAAAATATTTACTATGTTTGGTTACAATTTAGCCATGGCCATTGTAGATACTACTGACACTTAACAACTAAATACCTACATAAAATATGAGCATTTGCTGCATGTGGTTGTGTCCACAATGGTAAGAATGAAAAAAATTTTTTTAACAAAACATACCAACTTTATTCTCAAATATGAGCAGAGCAGAGTTTTCTTCGTAAGGATAAACAATATTCTGCAGCTTGTTGGAATTGTCATCATAACCAGATAATCTTTTCTCTAAATCCTTCCTGTCTTTAATTTCCCCAGTGAGAATAATGCAATTTTTCTTGTCTGTCTGGTCACCTTGGCTGAAAATTGCAACATAAATTCTTTTAAATACATTCTTCAGTGTCCTTTACAGGAATTATATGACATTATTGCAAAGGCTGTACAAGTCATAATATTTATTCCATTTGAAAACTGGTACTATTTAGTTGTTTCATAATATCCAATTGTTTATCATGAATACAACACTGAGAAATCTTTGAAGATGAAAATACAGTACATGTAATAATTACGTCTTATTAAAATGACAATGTGTGCATTAACAATGACAATGGAGGCCAACAGTCAATTGATCTTTGAATATATTTAAGGTGATATTCACAGCCTCAAATAGTAGCACAATTTCATTTCAACAGACTAATCTAAAACCTAAATTCTTTACCAAATAAATACTGCTGCATATATTTACAATATTTCTGAAACCTGCCTATTGTGATGATCTCATATGAAAGGACAAGGTTCTCTTTTGATCACTCACCCAGCTGCATACATGCCAACCCCTAGAGAGGTACGAGCATAATTACAGTAAAACTTGTCTTGAGAGATCACTGCTATGAGACCACTTGTTTTGTGAGACCAGAATCTCCATGCACTGATTATTGATTATATAGTATTATGACCTGTTATGAGAGACCACCTGTCTTGAGAGACCATTATATTTTGGCAGAAGGAGTAGTCTTTCAAGACAGGTTCTACTGTACTACTAATATAAGTTGCAAAAAAACCCATAATCTCAGCATAAAATGTGTAATCTATACATTACATGTTCTTACAAGGTCAAGGTTGCAATTTCATTTCATGGTAGCCAATATAGACCAACATTCACAAAATGTTGCTTATGATCATATTTCTTGTACATACATAAGAATATAATAACAGTTAAACTTTCTTTAAATCTGTAATATTTTAATATTAATAATAATAATATTAATAATAGTTGTTATATAGTTATATTTCTTTGCCCATTTTGCATTTAAAATTCATATAAAGTTAAATAATTGTTGCATTTAATTTATAATGTTGTTATTCATGGAATCCACATGGATTTACACTTGAAGTACACTTGTGTGTTGGATTTTATCATTGGATCCTTTCCTTTATTGTGCAAATACTAAACCAGTACAAGTGTGGACATTTCTTCTCATACGTAAGTAGTATTTTATTTTTATTGTAATACTTGTGTGCTACCATACGTAAGTTGAGCAAAAACCGCGATAATATAGAGTTGTTCCCCCATGGTACGTTAATCTGGGGCAGCCATCATATGCTGTTTTATTTACATTTGAGCGCTTCATTTGACAAAGATCTTTTATAGGAATAGAAAGATGGAAAGTCAGTGAAACTGACAAATTATAAATAAGTAACAATAGCAAAACAGTTTTAATATGTACAAGTAAGAACATTATGTACCGCGATAATACAGCGTTCCAGGCTATACCTTGAGCATAACTACCGTTTTTATCATAGTCATATGGGCGCTCGATGTGAATTTCTATACTATTTTCATATAAAACAACAATGTATCTGGTCTGACTTTTTTTAAATATGGATTTCAAATAAACCTTGATTTATATATTTTACCTGCGCAATCATTTCGATTTTTTGTTGTTGAAATTCTCGAAAATGTTTAGATCGAGGTGACAAACTCACTTTCATTTGGAAAGCACTTTCGTTTTACACGTATGTTAGACTGGATGTGTCCTCGCTAGGCAAGATTTTGTTATGATTTAGAAAACTTATTATGGTAAATGACTGCAATATAATTATCTTGGCCAATGTTGTAATGGCAAAAATACGGCGACAAATGTGGAAATAATCGTTCAATGTGCCATGCACTATGCCACAGGGGTTCGTTACAAAGAAAGTTAAGAGTATCCATCCATGAATCAAGGGATCAGGGTGTTATATTGTTACAGGTTAGACCCCCGATCCCTTGATTCATGGACAGATACTCCTAATTTTCTTTGTAACGAACCCCTGTGCACTATGCTATCAGTATCAACATACAAAAAGAGACAGGATACCAAAAGTCTTTCAACAAACATAACATATAGGTTTTGTCTATCGCATGACCTTACCGATCTGAAGCACAGTTAATCTTGTTTCCCATGGTAAATACTTGTCCGTCCTAATAATAAGCTAACACAACATCCATTCATTTAGAGTAGGGTTCTGTAGCTCACATCCTCGATAGGAACCAAAATATCTCTGCTCAGAACCACTTAACATCTGAGCTGGAACCAATGGCCAAACCTAAAACGCGCATCGAAGCAATATTGAGTCCGGTACGTATGACATTATTCCGGATTATACTTATTATTATTATTATTATTATTATTATGATTACTGTTGTTGTTGTTCATGACCACACTGCTAATTAAAGTTAAAAATATTATCCTTGCCCTATTATTTATATAGCAAAACTATTTGGAGCTTGTTATCGATTTAGGCCCTTTTATAATATTTAAAGATATCAGATTTAACATTTAAGAAAATATCCTTTAGTTGTTTGCTGATTTACCTTAATGAAATTGAAAATTTTCTGATGAACTTACATATGATCAACTGCAGTTAGTTCAAAATCTATATAAAACTGACAGAAAGTCTTCTACTAATTACCTGAATGGGAAGTGAATATATAATTTATTTCATACTCATGACAACGTTGTAGATTTTTTATGTTTTCATTTCTCATTACTTTTAAATTGACAATGTATTTCTTCTTCTTGCTTTTCACAATACAGCAGAATGTCATCACCATCATCATCATTATTATCATCATCAACAACAACAATAACAACAACAACAAAACCCGATATGGCAGTAATTTATTACTTCATGCTGTGTCTCCACGTATATATTATTTTATTTGTTAATCTCAATATAAATCCTTCATATGGCTGGTGGCTAGGCTGGCGTTTATATGAGATAATTCATGTCTCATTTAATCCAATATGTTAATGCTTTCTTTTCCTAATTCTGATCTCTATATGCGCATTGCAGTTTAAAAAAAAAAATAGTTATAAGTAAAGTGCTTATACTTATATCTCTGAGTAAAGTGATATTTTTCAAAATCTACAAATTTCATGAAGGTTTTAATTGGAGAACTGACTGTCTTAGCAGTTGAAGAAATAAAAGCTGTAGATGGGAAAAAAACTAAAGCATAATATCATCAGTATAAACGTCAGTAGTAGTAATGGTTTATAGTTCTTATTGACTGACTAATATCATCAGTATAAACAACATTAGTAGTAATGGTTTATAGTTCTCATTGACTGTCTCGGAATTCTTTCTGTGGGATTCAGTTTCTAGAAATGTTCTTTTCTTATGCTTTTCATAGTTTAGTTTTTCATTCCAAATTGTGCTATTTCTAGCTGAAACTGATCCTCTCCACCACCCTCCTCTTGTTGAACCCACTACCTGTATTTTTATTAGTATTTAGTGCTTCGGTAAGGTATTTACCTCATCTATGATAACATCTCATAACATCTATAAAGTACCGTATCAATTATTACATCCGTGCTCAGAACCAATTTATATATTTCTCTTTGTAAATGCCCGAGTCATATATAGTTTGTTTCTTACACATTTGTACACGTCACATTATCTCCTTGTATATCATTTAACATCTCTTGATTCATAGTTATTGCAATTTAGCAGCTTTATTCTTAAATCCTTGCTCGCAAGAGCTGGTTCCAAGGTAAGGTACCTACACTCGTTTCTTTCAAGCGATGCATCTTCGCTCAGAACCACGACCTTCTTAACACTGCCTCTCACAGCACAAGTTGATGCCAAAATAAACATCAGTATAACTATTTCTTACAATAACCATCTGATACTAACCACCAGTAAATTAAACGACTAGTCCTTATTTTAGACAAAAATCATATCACGAGGATATATAGTGTAACAATCGACCGAAGTCTGTTCATTATTGCAAGTTCCCTTATAACATCCGTGCCTAGAACCAAGATTTCCTGCTGAAAGAAAATTACAAAAATGTAGAGTTCCCATACTCATACATCTTTCAGAACAAATGACAAAATTAATAAGATCTTTATTACCGCATATAAATTCACGTCCTTTTCCTAATCATGTGCCGATAACATGTAGAATACGGACATTTACTTCACCTAGGATAACATCTCCGCTGGGAACCAAAACAACTTAATATATGAAATACAATGCTCTAGGTAACATATTTAATAGGATATTTGAAATTCTGTGCGCTATATAAATCAACAAATTTCATGCTTTTCATGCTTCTCATGTTGTTTCACTTACATCAAAGATTCATGCACCTGAGCTATAAAGTACCGTATCAATTCTTACATCCGTGTTCAGAACCAATTTATATATTTCTCTTTGTAAATGCCCGAGTCATATATGGTTGGTTTCTTACACATCTGTACACGTCACATTATCTCCTTGTATATCATTTAACATCTCTTGTTTCATAGCTATTGCAGTTTAGCAGCTTTATTCTTAAAATCCTTGCTCACAAGAGCTGGTTCCAAGGTAAGGTACCTACACTCGTTTCTTTCAAGCGATGCATCTTCGCTCAGAACCACGACCTTCTTAACACTGCCTCTCACAGCACAAGTTGATGCCAAAATAAACATCAGTATAACTATTTCTTACAATAACCATCTGATACTAACCACCAGTAAATTAAACGACTAGTCCTTATTTTAGACAAAAATCATATCACGAGGATATATAGTGTAACAATCGACCGAAGTCTGTTCATTATTGCAAATTCCCTTATAACATCCGTGCCTAGAACCAAGATTTCCTGCTGAAAGAAAATTACAAAAATGTAGAGTTCCCATACTCATACATCTTTCAGAATAAATGACAAAATTAATAAGATCTTTATTACCGCATATAAATTCACGTCCTTTTCCTAATCATGTGCCGATAACATGTAGAATACGGACATTTACTTCACCTAGGATAACATCTCCGCTGGGAACCAAAACAACTTAATATATGAAATACAATGCTCTAGGTAACATATTTAATAGGATATTTGAAATTCTGTGCGCTATATAAATCAACAAATTTCATGCTTTTCATGCTTCTCATGTTGTTTCACTTACATCAAAGATTCATGCACCTGAGCTATAAAGTACCGTACTAATTGACAAAGAAAAGAATACTTCAAAGACGGGCAGAACACTTTAACAGCATTCTCAATCAACAGTCATCTATCAGCGAGGAGGCAATTGATCGACTGCCCAAAGTGGAAAACCAGCATAACACTTTCTGATCCTCCAACGCCGACTGAACTGTGCAAGCAACTGACCTAGTGTAAAATTGCA